>ML769603.1:0-72333 GCA_009733575.1 Gymnopus androsaceus JB14
TCGGAGTTTGATAGTGCATTCCTTGACAAAGGCATGAATTCGTGCTCTTCTCAAGTAGTAACACGTGTACCAACACAGTACAAGCGAATATAATTGCCTAAGTAATTCGCCAAAAGGAGAATCTGACGATGAAAAAATCTCTTTGGCAGAGATAACGACTAGGACAACTGACTTCAGTCATAGCTTATGCAAAATTTGTGCCATTATACTCAAGTATCTTGATTTCATTCTCCAACACGTTTGTACTACGTTTTCTCTCGCTGTCCGCGGATCTTGACCTAGTCTCCCCTATGCAAGCACAAATCATCCTATTTCCAACATACTACCTAGTACTATGGCTGTATATTTGAATGCCAAATACTGTACCATTTTGATTGATTCGGCAGGCCCTTGTGACCGTGACCGACCCGACGAAATTTTGGATTCGGCACCTCGCGGTGGAGCCGCGTGACCCCAGCAAAATTTCGGCATTTTTGACCCAAATTTTGCGTTTTTTGAAGCAATTTTGAGTGTGTCATGCCAAAAATTTTCGGCACTTTCAAAATGTGACCCGTGACCAGGTCAAATTTCGGCACGTCAGAAGGCCTCCGTGACCCGTGACCGCCGAATCGATCGAAATGGTACAGTACTCCTGTCTCTTGAAGTGCATTCAATAGTCTGCCCCAGGCAAACTCAAATTAACCTAAGTATTTCCAGCATACCTAGTAGGCTAGTACTATGGCTGTATATTTGAATACCGGATACTCCTGTCTCTTGAATCCGATGTGATACCAGGCGCGCATGCATCCCTTGGTGAAGGCATGAACCCATGCTCTTCTCAAGTACTAGTAGCACCTAGGAAATGTGCCAATACAGTACAACTTGAATACAATTGCATAAGTAATTCGCTGAAAGGAGGATCTAACCAAGAGAAAACAGAGTCCATCAGGAAAAGCTTAATATGCAAAGTTATCATAACTTTGCATAAAATAATCAAAATTGCATAAATAAGACAAATCGAGGCAAAATGGCAGAAATTATGCAATTTAATGCATTTATAACATTTCTTATGCAAAGTTTTTATATTTGCCAAGCTGCATGAGGAAATCAGTTTCCTTTTTGTCAAAGCTCAACAGGCAAAGAGTTCATTCTCAAGTTATTTTTTCACATGTCGTGAGATCACAATTAACACAATAAGTCAGTTGGCAAAATTTGCATAATTATGCATAATTATGCCCACTTTTAGCAAAGTTGATAAAATTTTCAAATCTGGCTTGTAGGTGAAGTAAGCACTGTATTAAGCCCTCTAACTTGTCATGTCGGGTCCACAGTAAGTTATTTTATAAAAGGCATTCAATGGACACCAGTGAGCATTGTGCACGGTGCAGCCTTGGCCATTCCGGCTAGATGCCGGAGCCTGCCCTAAACTTACGGCATCACATCATGTTGCCATGCTGTCATGTTGATTTCTTTGTTGATCGTCTTTCTTTCTTCAACCACCATGATTCCCTCTCTTCCATAACTTTGTAAAAGGCTTCATCTCTGATTCTTACATCTCAAACGCCTGCTGGGTCTGACTAGGATACGAATTTGGTTAATCTTTTCTGTTGAATGTGCAAAGCTCAACATTGGATGCTATGGCCGAAACTGCTTTGGTATGCTCTGTAATCTCTAACTATGCTGTGTTCAGCACTAAAGCTTCCTTTTTTTTCTTTACAGTTGTCTTTCCTCCAATAATACAGCATGCTCCACTGCAACTCTGCAATGCACTCAAGTTATCTTAAAGTGTTTTTGTTTGGCTCAATTGGTATAGATTATTTATCATTGTATTTTGGTCAATTCGATGCTTCGAAAGTTTGTCTCCATGCATAGATTGACTTGTACTTGAAGGTATGATGCTTTCGCTTTCTCCTGTCTGTATCAGGCATGTCTGACCACTGTCATGCAGTGTTATCTCTTTCACGCTCCGTCATATGCGACTTCAATTTTTTCATGTGTAGTATGATTGGTAGAATCAGTGCCGGCAGGATCAGGAGTAGATATTGGGGTCATAATCACACCGACGTACTGTACGCTCTTACCATTTTTGAATGTGGCTGTACTAATTTCGCTTTCCTAGTTATATTCTTCATTGTATTGATATTATCATGAGTACTGATGCATTTCTATGGCTTTACTACTACCTTTGACCATCCGCTTCCTCTGTAAAGCTACTGGTAGCATGTACATGTATACCCACACTGATATTGTTGTATTATTATACCAATGTATGTAGTAGTATGCTGTAGTTGACTATACATGATATTCCTGCTTTCTCATGGTTGAGCTATAGTATAAGAGGTTTTTGCGCCATTAAGCATTGTTCATGCAAGTGAATACAAGAGTATAAAAGTGCATGAAATTGTCTAATCTGGGAACATACTTGGGCGCACAGAAAGTGACGGGCCAGCTGCATGTGATCAAAAGATTATATTTTCTTTGTTGCCTTTGCCTGGTTCTCCATGTACGCGACAGTGATCCTACACTACCAACATTGTAGGTAAAGCTTCCAAGATACCAATACAACCGTTTACTGCTTCAGTATCTTGTGTGTCCCCCTTTTGCATCTAAAATTGCATCCACAATGTCATCCATGCGATTAATATACTTGTCAACATTCTCAACCTCTAATTCTGCCCAAACTTCCTGCACCACCGTGATGAGTTCTGAGATGGAAGAAGGATGATGAGAGCGAGCCCTGACACCCTTTTTCAGCTCATGCCAAACGGGTTCAATGGGATTAGCATCGGGCAAAGATGGCGGATGTGGGAAAATGGTTATGCTGTGGTCCTTGAGCCATTTAAGTGTTGTTTTTGCTTGTGACTCGGTGCGCCATCCTGTTGGAATGCTATATCTCCCCTTTGTAATACCATATCCTCCCAGAACGGCAAAAGTTTTGGCTGTAGGACCTGATCTTGGTATCGTTTTGCATTGATTCCTCCTCCTTTACCTCCCAGATACTCCAACACAACAAGCAGTCCCTTTTTCCCTTTCATGATGCAAGCCCAGACCATTACACGAATGGTAGACTGCTTGAAAGTTGGAATCAGACATTCCTCTTCAAATTCTTCATCGTCATATCATGTAACAAAGACACGGCCATTGGAGTCATCCAAATAAATGTAGCATTCATCTGACCAGACCACTTTGGACCAGTCATTTTCTTTCACATCCACTGCCCAAGCTTCCCTTTTCTTCTTCTGATCCTTCTTCAGGTATGGGACACGTCTCGCAACTTGTCGATGGTATCCTGCAGCTGCCAGATACTTGCAAACTGTGGTAGCGCTTAATCTGGGTTCAAGGGCATTTCCAATCTCTCGAAAGGGTTTACGGCAGTGGTTTTGTGCATCACGGACAATTTTCCGACCCAATCTTTGAGTGACTTTCTTGGGCCGGCCACTGCGTGGACGATTTGACGTGCTACCTGTGTCCTTAAATTTGGCCCAGATTTTACGTGCAGTACCGAGAGGAATATTGACGAGTTCTGCAGCTGCAGGAATGGTTTTCCCAGCCTGAATTGCACCTATGAGTCGGTTTTTCTTTGGAGAGTCATGCTGTATACAAGCCATTGTTGTATAATAAGTTGTACGCGTACAAAATTCAACAAAACTTTGAGCGCGTCAAGTTGCACGTGCTGCCGGCCCGTCACTTTCCGTGCGTCTGAATAATGCCGATTTTACCGAGGGACATGGATAACGGACCTAACTTTGCATAATCTGTATAATCTTGCCATAATTGACAAATTTCGCACATGTTTTGCATTTTTTGACTACTTTTAGTCAATTTCTAGCAAGTTTTGCATATGTAGGTTTTCCTGATGACTCACGAACCACCCGGCAAATCGCTCATACCATTGAAGAAAAGTAAGCTTCCGTATTGAAAACTCTCTTGGCAGACCGTTAACGACTAGTACAACTGACTTCAGTCAGAGCTTATGCAAAATCTGTGCCATGATACTAATATCTTGGATTTATTCTTCAGCACGTTGTACTGTGTTTTCTCTCGCTGTATGCGGATCTTGACCTAGTCTCCTCTAGGCAAACTAAACAATCCTATCTCCACCGCACTAGTATAATATGGCTGTATATTTGAATGCCGAATACTCCTGTCTCAGGCTCTCACTGTTGAAGCGCATCCAATATCCCAACATCCCTTCCGGTTGAATACTCCGGGGCTTCTCGTCCCGTGTAATCTATCTATCTATCTTTCAAGCTTCCGTACCTCTTGTGAATGCACTTCTAATTCTCTGACTCTTGGCGTAGGACCTTAAATGAGTCAGGAGCTCATTAATGTCCAACATTCATTCCCAAAGCACTTCCTCAAAAGCAACTGTGACAGTACTTAATTTACACTGATACTGGATGCAAATAACACTTGAACGCCATTTCAAAAACTGCTCATTCAACGCTTACAGGAATCAAATTTTGAAGTGAACAATAGCTGGGGATTGGGCGGACTCCAAGTCATTCATCGAGCGAGACTGAGTTAGAGTACTAAGTGGGAGGAGACTTCCGGAGACTCGATTCAGCTAGAGCGCACTTGACATAAGATGGGAGTGGCGTCAAGCTGAGATGTTCCCTTCTAAGGGCGCTCAAAGCTATAAATATAATCGGTTTCTTTCCGGCCCTTATAGGCAGTTTATGAAGATATTCAATGTGTTATCTTCATCTGGGATCAAATCGATCCAGTTATCTGCTCTTGAGTATACAGTGCAAGTTAGTATGAATACTAGGATATTGAATTGAATATGTTTCAACAGTGTTGAGGCAAGGGTCACGGTATTTAAATATAGGATTTACCCACTGTACTAAGTAGTATTACAAACATGTTAGGAAATACACTCAAGCTGAAACATATACCGCTGTTTCGAAAAAACCCGAGGTCAGATAATTGGAATGTGGTGTAAACGCGTTAGATCATAGTCTGAGATTGAGGCCTCAGGCGCTTGCTCAGAGCACTTACTAAGATCATGATGATTTTGGGGTGTAGGCAGGGAGCATAAAGGGGCTCCTGAAGGCGATTCAACGCCGATAGCGGGAGAAACGTAGAATATGAATGACTTGGACAACGGAGATGAGATATCAACATGAGTATCATGGCGCAAACTTTGCACAAACTCCGACTGCCAAGGCCAGTTGTCCGAGTCATTAGGGCTTTTCAATTGTGTGCCATGAATAGTGAGAGAAGGTATCTGCATATGCAATTGCGGTACAAACGTGTTGCAAACTAGATTGAGCGTTGGAAAAGTATCACATCGCACATGCATGGGCAAGGTCAGCCTTTTCATTAGTACCAGGAAAGCTCATCAATTGAAAAGGACTGAACACCGGCAGCTTGAGTAGGGGGATAACTTGAAATACATATACTGCTATAAATACAAGCGGACAGAAACTACTGTCGTTCAGAGCACATACCTTTTTCCAATGTACTTCTCAAGCTTCACTACACTCATCGTCTTCGCATATGCTGCCATCACCTGCTCCGGGAGTCTTCTCGAAGCCAGGGTATGTGATTAATACTGTTCATCCTGGAAAAGACACTTATCATACTTGCTTTTACAGAACGCTACCGTTGCGGTATGTGATTTCCTTCAATATATTCTCTGCAAGTAAGAATATTCATCTGTATTTATAGAGCAAGCTGGCCGCTATGAAAGAATTTCTCGCCACAATCGATCCTTCTGAGGTTACCTACCTCGGTGATAGTGAGAGAGTCATCAATGGACTCCAACCACTCGCGCCGGACACTGTCACGGTCGTCTACTGCAGCATTGTCTCCAGCGGCCTCTGTGGCGGATCTTGCACCACCTATGTAGGCGGTCCGACATGCCTTTCTGCACCCAATACCAACTGTCTCAGCGCTACCGGAAACGTCGCATTTTGTGATCGCGGCGGCTGTGGGGGAAGTTGCCACAACTACGCCTCATGCGGAACGCACTTGCAGGGTTCGTTCTGTGATACACCTGGAACGGCATCAATTCTTGTGCCCAGCGGTGAATAAATGAGTCACTAAAGAGAGGGGAGCTGTGGTGTACTATTCATGGACATTCTCGCAGTGTAGTTCAATCTGAATGATTTGGTCCATGACTCCAGTAGTTTCTCGTTGTCATATTCTTTCTTTGTTGAAATTTAAATATGTAATTGTATTCGCTTGTACTATGCTGGCTATATCTAGGTGTTACTGAATTCAGAATTTTTGGACTAAATACTCAATCCAAGTACTGCGCGTCAGTATTTACTAAATCGAGACTCCGTACGTACAGCTTTGACCGGAGATCAGACACCCGCTTAGTAGGCGTCAAACCGTTCTCCTGCTCAGCCGCCATGACACGCAAACTCGAAAAGCGTTTCGGGCGCAGAATCTGAGGGATTTCCACTAAATGGGCCTCGAGATTGTTCGCTTCATTCTCAGCTACATTATCCTCTCTGGATCCATTCATCGAACTACCAGACGAACTTGCATCTTCGACCACCTCTACTATGATACTCCTACTGTTCTCAATTGCGCTCTCGTTGCAAGAGCCTAGGCTATCCTGTCGCAGCACGGCATCTTTCGAGAAATTGTCCTTGAATTTTCCCGTGCCAAATTGTATGATTCTGCCAATAAAATTAAACGCCGCAAGTTGCTTCATTACCTTCATCATTCCTCGCGTTGTCGCAATACCAATTCCTCGACATTTTCCAGTCGAGACATCGAGACTCATATTACTCATGTTAACGCACAATCATTATCCCCAACTTGTACCAAATAAAGCTCAACCGCTCTCGAGGATGACGAACTTGTAATACAAGAGGCCTAAGGCCTAAGGCCCAGTGAACTGCGGTCAAGCGGAAATGAGTAGGATTGAGCTGCAAATGGCTGAGAATGGGCAAGATCGAGCCCCTGCCGAAGTTCACCCGAAATAGCTCGGAATGGCAGCCATATGGCTGCTTTGCTCGTTTTCCGAGTGTGCATTTCTGGTAGGTTTTTGGAATCTTGCCTGAGATTCAGCCCAATTGAGCTCGAAGAGGCTCTGATGGGCTTAAAGAAGTGGGCTAGGCGTCCATAGTAAAAAAATTATATTGAATCCGAGCGACAATGGGCTCATTCGAGCTCGAATGAGCTGAAATGGGACACGGTAGTACAGTAATACGGTATGACAGAAAATCAATACGACATACCGTGTTTGAATCCATTCACAAGTTCGACGAGAACATCCTCCCGTATCTAGACTAGATCACGAATGTCGTGTGGGTGCAGAAGCCGTTGTCGAGAGGCTGTCAATAGCCGATGGAAGACTAGTTGGTATGGTGTCGTGTAGTGAGTATCCTTGAAGGCCAGATCCGTCTGCGTATCACCACGCAAGGTCAGAAACTGCAATCGACGGAAAAGCCCAAGTGAGACTCACCGCAATAGCGAAGAGCTTGTCCAGTGGCGAACGATGAAAAAAGACAAGATGCTAGAGCATTGAAACATCAGCTAAGTAATCGTGAACGATAAGAAATTATGCACTTTTTGCCCGAAGATATCCAAACAAGCTGAAAGACTACAATCTTGATGTCTTTCGGTAACGCCATCGAGCCATCCGATGGCAGAAACGCTTGTCAACGCGTATTGAGTGTCCTCGTAGCTTCCATTTGAGGGTATATTTGTTACGAATGAGGCAGGGATGGTGGTGGTACGGAAGAGAGAAGCAGAGGGTGATGTGACGCGATTTCTCATTTAACTTTCAAGTCACGATGATTCTTCTGCGCATGCTTCGACAAATTATAGAGCTCAAGCGATGTTTTGAACTACGCAAGCACAAGAAAACTAAGCAAATTCTCTGAGTCGAATACTTTCGAGCCTACTCTCAAACCAGCTCATTTCCGCTTGACCGAAGTTCATTGGGCCTACTGTCGACTATCCCATGCTTCTTTCCCTTAATCCCTTCACGCACTGCCACGCACAAGTTTGCTCCTGAGGCCTGCTTACTGGCATATTCGAAGAATCGATCGATTGGAGCTGGAGCTGGTGCAGGATATCGGTGACGGATCAGGAGATTACTGCCATGCTCGCGTGAGCTCTAAACTCTGAATGCAACCTTCTGGGCTTCCCTCCCTTCCCTCAAGCAGTTGAAGCGCACGGCTACTTCGCCAAACCTCGGACATCTATCTTCGACTCTTCAACACAAAAAGATCATTGCTAAGGTTAATGGTTGGATCTCCAACCATGCGTAGCTGATTGCTACAGAATGTGAAGTGTCGTGGCACCTATCCCTACAATATACTTCTTCTCCCTCTTAAATCATCATTGGCGTCAATACCTGCTACTCGTACACTGTCCTTCATGAACGGATTCTGTTTTCATGTCTCGCTGCTCTGGCCTTTGGAGTTTTTTCCAGGCGGGTACTTTTGACCGTTAGCGAATCTAGGGCTCAGGCCTCAGGCCTCAGGTCCGGTTTGCTTTCTGCGACCTTAAAGTATATTTTTCGATATGAGTATCATCAGCCCTTCGCCGAGTCCAGGCCATATACCGCATTCTATGTCGAGGAACGAGGCTATTTCTGGTGTCGAAGAGCCCATCCGACGCTTACTACCGCAGACTACCTAGACTTTCCGTTACAAACAGAGTCTCCTTACGCGTAGACTGCTGGTCTATCTTCCTGGCTCGATATCAAAATTGTTTATTCGTGTTGAGAGGAAGTAATTTCTGGCCCGGGCCCTCGCAAGGATCCAGAAGTGTCTTTTAACAGATTTCCGGTGCTTTGTTTCATGGTCGCTTTAGACCGCGGATGGAGGACAGGCACCATAACAGTTAACGCCTCAAGAAACGCATAAAGGTCGACTTTTCCTGTGATCTGTCTTCAGGCCTCTGTACTAAGAGACTTAAATCATCTCAGCTTTCCTTCACCAGCAACCATGTTCACAAAGTTCTTCACTATTGGAGTCTCAGTTGCGCTCAATATCATCAGCGCTTCTGCCAACCCCATTGCTCGCTCCACCTGTACTCCCAATGCTCAGGGCGCCGCAGTATCGATTGTGAGCTCCGCGAGTAGTGCATGGGAGTGGTCAGACTTGAACACCACGCCTGCCAACGAAGACGTTTTGTATGGGGCACCGGTTGGTGGATTCGCCCCTCCCAATTTTCACCTCTCGCAGGATGGACAGTATCCCCTAGCTTCGTTATCACGTACTTGAGCTCATTTTTCTGCTTTGTTCAACAATGACTGATTGATTTCTTACAGCGATGTTAACAACAACTTGGCCGCGACTAGCTCGGGTGGCGAACTCATTTTCACACCTACTTCTGCCATCGGTGATCAAGAGTAAGTCCGTTTTTTTGGTCCTCTCGGATATTGAATTGCTAACTCACCGACTTTTTACTTTGTATATACTTATAGGTACCAACTGTTCAACTTTACCTGCCGAAGTTGTGGTACTGATACTATGCCTGGACAAGCTGCTGGATTGTCCTGCAAAATCTTTCCGGTTGGCTACCTTAATGCCTGCATTCAGATTTCAAACACCTTCTATGAGCCTTTGGGCTTTGCGGATTGTAATAGCTTACCGCCGTCCCCGCTTCAGCTGTTTGATATAATTTTCTAAATGTACTTACTTACTTCATGAAGTAAATATGTAAAACTTCTAACTAATGTGGACTGTCATACTTATTGAGAGTCCATTCCTTCATAATAACCTTTTCATACATGACTCTGGATGTAAATACTGGCATATGGCTCGAATACAAACACTTCAGCACAAATAACCTGGTTGAGTAGTTGCTTCAGAAGCATAATCATTGGCAGTGTGATTTGGCAAAAAATGGCGCCATAAACCGCACTTCCCTCGTGACAATTTCATCGGGCTGTTGAAGCACTTATGGTCGCTAGTTCAAGTTGAACAGTTGCGTCGATCAACGAGAACTTCCACTTCACAGCAATTAATGAGATGATGGGCCAGAAAGCCTATCAATAAATTTCAATGTTATGCGCAAGATAAGTGAAGCACTCTTACCGCCAAGGCAGTAATGATGTTATTCAAGAACACACTAGCAACGGTTGTCAGAGATGATTGATTATGAATATCATTCACGTCTGCGGCTCGAAAGGCTGCCCAAATGAGCTGAGCAAATACGGTGAGTATGGTGAGTTTAAAGTTAAGTAGTTGTGTTTCATTGAAAAAACGATAAATACCTGTGCAAAACAAAACAAAATACCCGATTCTGCCCAGAGCAGGAGAATTCGCTGCCGCGCGGTTTGCCCATGTCCTCGAGGTAAAACTTTCCGGAAGGACCTGGAAAAGTGCAATGTCACTCGAGCCTAAGTATACTAAATTCTTGCCTTGTGCTTGCCACTGCTCACCATACTTTGAAAATAATAGAGCCGGTGCTGATGGTGTTGATGATAAGGGATAAAAGTGATAATGTTAGGTCCCATGGAGTGGTGTTGACCCTGTTGCTGTCTTCACTCAGTGTCTTGAGGTAAAGTCTGGTATCATAAAAAACTATTACTGTACAGTTTGGGAATTGATAATTGTTGTTAGGGATAATTCTACTGAATAACCCCCTTGGCTCAAGTCTTATTTTTAACAACCCAGTTGAGGTCACAACATATAACTTTGCCTCAGAACTCAATTTTTTGTGAATGTCAGAGATTTGCTCTTGGTGCAGTATTCCAATTATTGTAGCCTTTAGGGATCTGCACCATAACTGTAAAGTACAGCATTACAGTGCATTTTCATAGGTAGCCATACAACAATCTAAGGTCCTTTCTGTAGTTACAACTTATCTGTCATATTTAGTCATACAGATATGGCAATTTATGGCTGATGATATTAAATATCTTAGATTTAGATACCAATACTGTATCATTTGGATTAAGTGTTCATGGGGTTTTATGCATTACGCATTGATTTCAGTTATGTACCTGCTCAATTTCCTTAAATGGAAGTGCCAGCTCCGCCGGCACGCAAAAAATTACCTCATATGGTAAGTATTTTCGCATTTTTGGCTCTGTTATGCGTTACAAAGTGGAATTTTGTGGTGTTCATGGTGCCCCGTTACGTGTTACATGAGCACTTAGTCAAAATGATACAGTATGCAATGGGTAACATTGGGGATATTTTAGTATTTGAGCTGCTAAATCTGAGTTTAATTCAGCCTTGAGCATTGCCCAAAGTTTGGAGTCTTTATATTTCAGATACTGCCACCAGCCCTATTTGAGAATCTGAGCAGTTTGTGTTACAACTTGAGTAAGGTGAGGCATAAGGTAGTGGCTAACTTTTTTTTCCAAAAAAAAAACACACTAAAAAGAATTGAAAAAAATTACACTCAAACATGTGTGACAAAAGTGTGATGGGGTTGCCAAACTAGCTTTTGCAAAAATTTCCTTTTTTGGGAGGGTTGTTGCCAGCAAGGGGGTTGTTCAGTAGAATTATCCCCTGGCTGGACCAAATCTCTATGAATTCCCTGCACATTGTACCAACTGAATCATTGGCAAGCATGGAATTTCAGTATGTGGCAAAGAGCTGCTTACATGCCAACAGAATGGTACATTGCAGCCTAGCAAGCCATACCTCATCAGCTCTCTTCTGGACTACCTTGCATATTGTTTAGCTGACAGGATGTATTTTCAGCAGTCTGTTGATGCAACCAGTGAAGCTCTTCATGCCATTTGTATAGGCAAAGAGCAGATTGGTGTTCAGAATGTGTTTGCGGCCAGTTTCATTGAGGACTTCAAAGGTCCAAATGGAAAACTCTTTGTGGACAGAGGAGACAAAGTCCATCTTGCATTCTCGATACACACAGACTTCTTCAATCCTCATCACATTACTCATTGCAGGCCCACCCAGTCCCTTGGTATCATCTCCTGTGCAAATTTAGCACTTGATACTTCTATTTGCTATCTCCCCAAATACCTCTTCTTTGGTGCTATCATACCTGGCCCTCATGAACCAAATTACAACAAGATGGATCACTTCATTCAACCAGTAGTTGAACAGTTTGTTCAAGCTTGGCAGCCATGTCTTAGAGTTACATGGACTGCCACATCAGAGTCTGGGGCAACAGTAGAAGCCAGGATTCTACTCTCCATCAATGATCTCCCTGCAGTTCATAAAGTGGCAGGGTTTTCTGGGACAGAGTCTGCCCATATTTGCTCTGTCTGCCAGCTATCTGGGAAAGCTGGCCTTTTCAACACTAACCATGCACAGTGGATTCACAGAGACTCTGGAAAACTGTGTTATTGGGCAACCGCATGCAGAGACTCTCAAGCTCTGGATGAGTGGAAAGACATCTTTAACAAGTATGGTGTTTGTTGGTCTTCACTCTGGTTACTGGAATACTGGAATCCCACAAGAATGCTAGTCATCCAATCTATGCATTGCATTCTCAAGGGGCTTGTTCAATACCAGTGCTGCCATATCCTTTGTCTTGATGCCTCAAAGCATCAACTTAGCTCTCAAGGGATTAATTATGCTTTTGACTGGCAATGGACTCCATACAGTCCTGCAACTGCCCCTGATCACATTGAGGTAGATCCAAAGCACATACCTGATGTTGCCAAAATACAAGATACTCTGTGCTATGCCATCAAAGGGGACAAGTCTTTGTCCTTGGATGGAATGTGGACATGTCTTAACAGACAAGTATCTGGTGCACTCCAGTTTGTAGTGTAGTCTTTGGATCTATCCCCTACCCTAGACAACATTAGCCCCATCATATCATTGCTGTACATTGAACATGCCAAATGCAAGTACAAGCAAATTATCAAAGAAGCTGTCACACCCTCTTGGCTTAATTCTGTACCTAAGGACTTTGGTGATGCCAAGGCTGGGACTCTGAAGCCCAATAAATGGAAAACGCTCAGTACTGTCTACCTTCCCATTGCTCTCATCATTCTTTGGGGTGATGTTGATGGTTCCACTCCTCCTGAAGATGACTCAGATGCAGGATTCTTATTGAAGGCCCTCAATCACACCATGGCTTTATTTCAAGCTACAATTCTGGCCTGCCAACATTCAATTACAGTCTCCTGTGCTTTTGCATACCAAAAGTATCACACTGAATAGGTCGAAGGCCTAAAAATTTTATTTCTGTGGACTTGCGAGGGCTGAATCAGACCATTGACCAGAATGATTACCTTGTGATCAGTTGCCTATTCATTCAGAGTAAAATATCTAATTTCAATCATATTAATTGTACAGACAAAAATACTAGATTCAGTCCATGAATCAGCCCCCCTGAGCTGTGGACTTTTGGGGGTCATATCATCTTGACTGAATGGTTGGCTGAATCACCCTTTGTCAGCCAGAATTTCAGTCTGGCCGAAATTCATTAATTTGGTCTGGCTTTCAGTTTCATTGAGAGATGGACTGATTGTTTCATTATCAGTCTAAAAATCTGCCAAGCAGATTTTTGTTACTATCCAGTGTGTGAAAGTTCTGATATCAAGCTTTTTCTTATCCCAGCTGATTTTCTGGAATAGCTTAATGCTACCCCTTAATTTGTTCTATCAAAACTTGATGTGTCTCCAGTTCAAATACTACCATACTTGAAAGTTCTGATATCAAGCTTTTTCTTGTCCCAGCCAATTTCTGGAAGAGCTTAACACTACATACCCCTTAATCTGCACTATCGAAATATTTTTCAAGCTTCTCCCATACCTAGATGGAACTAGATTTTCTCTATGACATTTGACCTTCAACTTGATATTATATCGGATGCACTTGATTGAATTGGGTAATATGTATCCAGCAATTCCAATTCTCTGAGACTTCTTCCAAGTTCCAAGGTACCGCACCATTTCAGAAGCTTCAGGGCTGGGCCCAATTTGCAGCACTCGCAGATTGCAAACATCAAATGGGCATGAGTCCTGTTGAATCCAACTGATGAAGATATCAAAGTGCGCGCGCGAAGTAAAGATCTTCACAAGTCCGGATCCCGGTATACCGGGATCCGTGCCACAGGTACCGGGGGGTGAAATACCCTGACCTGTGACCTGCCAAAACCCGTGGGAAACAGGTCTGGTATGACGGGATCCGTGGCAGGTATACCTGCAGGTACCTGCATGACCTGTTATAGTTTTCAACTATAGGTTTTTAGTACTTGTTACTATTTAATATGCCACTAATACTTATAGTAACTACTAATAGCATCAACTGGAATCAATTCAATGACAATGAAGTACTTATTCTCAACTCTGTCAGTACTAGTAAGTATTGTATTAGTAGTAACAGCTTAATAAGTATGGTAATTTGGGTAGCATCCAAGGACCTAGGGCTCTACCACTAAGTGAAAATAAGCAATGGAGTTTCATTATACAGTGGTAAGGAAGAAATATTTATGGTTTCATGTGCATATATTAAGTATTAGACGATTAATGTTACTATTACTACCTAATACTAGTAGGATATATTGGAATTGGTACTCTAATACCATATAGTAGTACAAGTACAGATACAGTACACTATTCTCAATATTCTGGTACACTATTTAGTGCTTATAGAAGTAAAAAGATAGTTGGTCAAGTATGTAAATCATTTGTCCACAATGACCTGCAGGTACCTGCAGGTCACTAAAAAAATTAAAATCATGACCTGTGACCTGCGGGGATCTGTGGGAAACCGGTACCGGGACCCGCGGGTCACAATACCTGTGGGTATTCCCATGGATCTACCTGCAGGTACCTGTCCCTAACCGGGACTCGTGAAGATCATTAGCGCGAAGTAGTACACAAACCCTAGTTCATCAAGCTGTATAGACCGAGGTGCTCTGCACTCCTCCATATGTAACTGCAGAAGAGAAGACCCATCCCAATTATTCTGATCCATCTCAAAATGTAACTTCCTACTTAGGAAAGGTACCACACGAGATTTTGATTAGCGTGCTCACTGCTCCGCTTTCCCATTCCACACTTCCACAAATTGGGAACGCATCAACTCTCTTCCGCTTTCATGGTCTTCATCAGCAAAACCTGTATTTTCGCTGGAGGTCTCCAGAGATGTCCCAAATGAATGGGTTTTCTCCAGTGAAAATACAAGTTTTGCTGAGGTTGGACTACACCAAGGTCTGAGTTGACACTCGTTTCTAGTGTCTGATGCTCTACTTAGCCTCTATAGTCCTTAATTCATCTTATAATCTAATCAGCCGTTTGGGGACTTTGGTCCAGAAGATTGCCATACCTTCCATTCAGTACATGACGAAGAAATGATGTTAACTTATTGACTCTGCTGTAGTCTCCGCTTGCTTTAGCAATAGAGCTCCAGCCCTCTACGACACGAAAAGTTCAATGCAAATTTTATTAAGCGCCTGAACCGGCATTGCGGCATTTTGATGCATTTTGACATGTCATGTTTAGAGCATTCTGTCTGCTGTTCTGCTGCCAAATGCCCCTTGCCATTTCAAGCACTTTGTTTGGGGGTGTGACCTGTGACCAACCAAACAAATTTAGATTTCATTGGGGATCAGTGGGACCTGTGACAAAACAAAAATTATGCAAAATTTCCTAACAATTTGGGTTAGGCACCTGGAGGGCACCTGCAAAAATTGAAAAAAAATTCATCACTGGCTGCTGTGATGCAGGACAAACTTTGACATTTTGTTTTGTTGGGGACCCTGTGACCTGTGACCAGCAAAGTGATCAAAATGGTATAGTATGGAGTATTTGATTTTGAACATGGTTATATATAGTGAGAGCCAAACTATGGAAGTACTTTTTGCATTCTAAAGTGGTACTATAGGGTATAGGTTACTTGGCCACCCCCCACTACTTGGCCAATCAATTGTTACAGCATTATACAGCACTTGGGATGGTCTGGGAGCACTTCCATACTGTAGAGTAATGTAATACAACACTCTGAACAAGCGATAGCGGCAAACAAGTGAGCCTGGGAGTAGTGGCTGATCCGATACCGGTCGAAGATGCTGTAAAAACGTGATTTGTTAAGGGTTCACACCAACGGATGCCCGTATAGCGCAAGCAATGAACATTCTGCTGCCCCTGCAAAGTTCTCAAAATGTCCTCTGGCTACATGGAACCTTGCTAGAAGCTCTTCTTCCCCACTAAACCTGGATAACACTCGTTACTTGATCTTCTTTGGCTGTAATTTCACTTGAAATCTGGCTGAACTGTCCTGGAACTTTCAACCTATAACTTTGTGAGGGGCGCGACATCCATGCTGTAACTCAACAAACCTTTCAAGGCATACCTTATTGTCTAATCCCTGATATCCAACTAATTTTAACTAATTATTTATGCTCTCAGTGCTGTCTTCAAATTTTGGATCCTTGAAGTGGATGACGGGATGCGTGCCAGTTCACAGGAAGTAATGAACATTCTGATTATGCAAAAGGACTCCCGTATGTTGTTAGACCCTTTTCACTCGCTATTCTATCTGATCTGAATGTGTTTGAAGCCATGCAAGTTGTTGAACCTGTTGTCGCTACTCTGAATCTACTCAGAATCTGCTTCTTGCAATTTTCCTCCTATTCAGCTCAACACAACACATTTTCTTCTCAAATACCTCACATATGTTATGATTATACCATACCTATTCTTGCTATGACTTGAATGTATGTGTTTTGTTGTACAGATCTCTCGCAACCATGATATATTTTTGTTACTTTGGAGGATAATTCTACTGAACAACCCCCTTGGCTCAAGTCTTATTTAACAACCCAGTTAAGGTCACATATGGTCACATTAAGGTCACAACATATAACTTTGCCTCAGAACTCAATTTTTTGTGAAGGTCAGAGATTTGCTCTTGGTGCAGTATTCCAATTATTGTAGCATTTAGGGATCTGCACCATAACTGTAAAGTACAGCATTACAGTGCATTTTTATAGGTAGCCATGACCATCCCATACAACAATCTAAGGTCCTTTCTGTAGTTACAACTTGCAGCTTACCATCTGTCATATTTACTCATACAGATATGGCAATTTATGGCTGATGATATTAAATATCTTAGATTTAGATACCGATATGCAATGGGTAGCATTGGGGATATTTTAGCATTTGAGCTACTAAATCTGAGTTTAATTCAGCCTTAAGCATTGCCCAAAGTCTGGAGTCTTTATATTTCAGATACTGCCACCAGCCCTATTTGGGAATCTGAGCAGTTTGTGTTACAACTTAAGTAAGGTAAGGCATGAGGTGGTAGCTGACTTTTTTTTTTTTTTCAAAAAAAAAAACACACACAAAAGAATTGAAAAAAATCACACCCAAACATGTGTGACAAAAGTGTGATGGGGTTGCCAAACTAGCTTTTGCAAAAATTTCCTTTTTTGGGAGGGTTGTTGTCAGCAAGGGGGTTGTTCAGTAGAATTATCCTACAGACTGTTTGATTTATGAAGTTAAAAGTTAATGTTAAATATGCTGTAATGGACCCACCAAGTAAATCAATGTTCACTAAGCAAGGTTTGTAAGCATGTAAAAAATAAGTCAGCAAAATAAGCTACTTTGCTCTCACTTGGATGCTGCACCCTACACAGTTACTCAGAAGCAAGGGTGAAAAAAGCCGAGGAAGGTGTTGAAGGATGTAAAGAAAGCAGTAAACACTCAATTAGCACTATACTTAAGGATGAAGAGCCTGCATTCATGATTCATGTGATGTACCGGTAGAGATGATGATTAAGCATGTTATTTCTGAGTGGAAGAAATATATACTTAGAAGGTTTAGCGGTGAATGAGGTAGCAGGGCTTGAACATACTGTTGATGCAGAAGATCCAGACATTGAAGCTCCTGCATTGAAGCAGAGGAGCTCAGGAGAGGAAGCGAGACAAGAAGGCACCATTTGTAATAACTCATCCTCATTTGGTACTATCCCTTACAGACTATGTACAGATTCTGGTATATAAAGCCTCCCGGTTTGAAACTATTTTTAAATTTTAACTCTTACTTTTACCATTGCATGTCCTTGCATCACCTTAACAGATAATATTCATTGCCTGTCTGGTCAGAGGCTGGACTGGGTCCGGTAAGTAAGCTTTACAAGATTGTAGTGGGGTATCCGCTCAAGACACCAATGTGATAGATGCTGGCGAGAGGAAGGGAAAAACCCAAGAGGTATCAGATTTCACCGATCTCCATAGCCGTCGGCTAGATCGTGAGACTGATGAGTGAATAGCAGTCTGGGTCTCAAAAGGCCTCAACGCTCACTATGGTCGGAATTGCTGAATATTGGGACTAGCTAGGTGATATGTTGTGAGGCTGAGCTTACTCTAGCTTACTGCTGAGGAATCTTTTCGCCAACTTTTCATTGTCGCTACCTGCGCTCATTCTCACAGGACACGTAGAGCGTGAACGTTGGGCCCAGACCTCAGCATCAGTTCTCACGACCCCCCGCCCCCGCCCCCTAGCCGACGGCTATGAGAATCTGTGGAATCTGACGCCTCTTGGAAAAACCCAACGTTTAATGGAATGTGGCGCTGTCAACGCTGGCTGTTGATGATGTATATAGTTGCCGGCTGAAATCTACAATTTTAGCGCTAAATTTGTAAAATTGGCTGAATTACAATCTCACGGTTCTGACCTCGATGTTTTGCGTCACAATCTCAAATTTGATGAAATTCTTGGGGTCATGTTACTCGGTACAAGAACACTTGGTTGTAAACATACAGTAGTACATTTCATTTCTCCCGCTTACACGAGACAATCCCCAACTCGCCCAAGTATGCAAAACTGTCTAAATTGACATAATTAGACAATAATTATAAAGCAGAAAAAAGCGGATTAAATTGAAGTAACTGTATACGAAACCAGTACTTTACAACAACCTACAGCTAAAGCTTGGCAAGAGATCTGCAGTTATCGAAATGAGTTAAGGCTGAATGAATGCCACACAGAAAACAGACGTAGCAGTTTTAATGGTATGGCAAACATGAGCTGCCGAGCCCACATCATCATTGCAGAGAGGTGAAGTTGAAAAGAAAGTGTCTGCAAAACCGGGGGCATTGTCGAACCAAGGTGTAGTACGTACAGTGTCAAACCACCCGTTGCGCATGTTAGCAAAGCCTACAAAACCTACAGTGGTGTCGTGATCAATTAGAGCAGAAGCACTGCTAACGCAAACACTGCGAGAGCCCTCGCAGAAGAAGCTCCAGTATAAGCTAGCAACAAAGTAGGCAACATTTTCTATGGCAATCGCAGCAGGACAAAATATCTTGAATGATATTACGATGTCCGTTTGTTTAGGAATAGAAGGATATAATAGCCAAGACGTGGCAAGGTCAACAACGCAGATGGAATTTATGTCCAAGTGAAGCTGGACCGTTAGAAAATGTTGTGGCACCAATCCCTAAAGAACAATGATTAGTTTTGATTTGACGTTACACACATATGCCTCACCAGAATAGAGCAAAAATCTGATATAACCCTTGCAGGAACGGTGTATTCATCAGGGTTATGTGCAGGCAAGCATAGGAAGTCAAGGAGGCAAGCATTCCACACTTTAACCCTCTCTCTATCAATTAGCGAGATGTTATAATCATCTCCAGTAACACCCAAACAGTGAAGTCGCTTCACAGGAACCCTTTGAGCGAGGATGATAGAAACCATAGGACGTATGGAGAAACTGAAGCACGAAACTGTTAAAAGTCTCCAGAAATACTTGTTATGTACATCGTTGCTCGCTTGTGAATGTGCAATCGTTGTTGCATTTGATTTAGTTGTTGGTCTGAGACCTGAGATATATAGTCAACGATTATGGGCAGCAGCTGTTAGTTGTACAAATGATCACTGGTCGATGGGATGT
The DNA here is from genome assembly GCA_009733575.1 of Gymnopus androsaceus JB14. Classification (NCBI taxonomy): domain Eukaryota; kingdom Fungi; phylum Basidiomycota; class Agaricomycetes; order Agaricales; family Omphalotaceae; genus Gymnopus; species Gymnopus androsaceus. The sequence continues at coordinate 19,735 of ML769603.1, forward strand.
AATTGAGCGCAGGGACCAAGGTTCTGACTGAATCAACAACTGCTTGTCCAACTTTGGATATGAGAAATTCCACAGTAATTCTATAATAATTAACATTCTGTGGTGAAGTAGGTAATGTAGCTGCAGCACTTTGGAACAAGGATTTTATAGCGCGGATCTTATCCTTCTTGCTCGAGTACTTCAAGGGGCTAGGGAGATAGTCATTGTATGAGCTGACTGCTAGGGACTGGAGTAGGGCTTACCACCGTACCCGTGTACGGTCACGACCGTGTAAAACACGGCCGTTTTTGTCGAGATTTTGACCTAACACGGTACGGGTACCGGGTTTTACCGTACCGTTACCGTCCGGGTACGGTCAATTAAGCGCGCTCTAAGCGCTCAATATTTTGCGTAACAAAAGGTCGCGAACTTGTGCTGATAGCCTTCAAAATCCCTTCGAGGGTGTTACAATAATATAATCATCAATGTAGCACTCATTATGATGGATTTGTGGAAGCTTTAACCCTCACGTGATCGTCATAAAGCTCTGATGTGGCTCAAAAATGCCTCTAAAAGGCAATTAACCAACAATTAACTGTTATGAATATTATTAGACATTATCGGACTGTATTTAAGAGTTTTTAATATCATTCTGCTCAATGATAAATGTCATCTCTGGTTATTGACCGTGTCACGGTCATTTACACCGCACCCGGGACGGTAAAAGACGGTCTCAAAAAAGCTTGAGACGGTACGGGACCGTGTCCGTGTCACGGTACCCGTGTTACCGTGCAGACACGGTCACGGTGGTAAGCCCTAGACTGGAGATGGGTGTACAATAAGTCCGGTTGTGTTTGTGATAACCATTGCGGTTTGCAAGATGCGGTTCTCAAAAAGATATTGCGTATTGTTTCTTGTTCGACCGACATTAGACGCTATCGCAATGCTAACAGAGGGGAAGAAACTGTTTCGTCGGCAGGTTGACCTATGCCGGTAAGGGCCGTGGTAAAATCGGGTAAAGATCTGGCAAGAAAGTCACGTTTTTTTGTTTGATCGTACGGTACAAGGCCCTCCCTCTCACTCCGTTCGAGAGTCGGGGACGGTTCTGACCTCGATGTTTTGTGTCACAATCTCAAATTTGATGAAATTCTTGGGGTCCTGTTACTCGGTACAAGAACACTTGGTCGTAAACATACAGTAGTACATTTCATTTCATTGCAACATCGACATCTACCGATGCAGCTAAATCTGCGAATGCAATCCCGGACTTCCTGCATCCAGTCTTCGTATCACCTTCCACAACCACGGCCCACTCATTTTTGTTAGAATGCACCCATAAAAGGCTATAAATCCCCTTTCCCCCCTGATCTTCATGGAAAGGCAGCCACGCTAGGAAAGCAGAAGGTTTTTGTCGACCCTGAACACTAGCGGTGATGATCCAGCGTTTCCACCCCGAAAAGATCTGCCGAAGCCCGCTGCTGACAGCATTGGCATTGGAGGTGGTATTAATAATGGATTCAATATCCCCGATAGAGTTCGAGGGCTGGTTAATCCGAGACTTGGTAATTGCTTTGTTGATTAGAGTGACAATAAAGGAGATATCGTGAGTCGATTCTAAGCCACGAAGATCGGTGATTAGGCGCTTGAGCTCCCCACTTCCGTCTTTATATTCCTGAGGATTGTGGACCTTTATTGCGTTAAGAACTGTTGCTTTGAAGTGGAGAGTGTCTCCGTCAACCTTTGCTGTGAAGGAATTAGTCGACGGCCTTGAATGTACATCTAAATTCATACCTGAGTTTAAAGTGTACTCTCCGCTTTTGGGGACGAAAGACGCAACTTCCGAATCGGGGAAGACAGCGGCCGCCCAGGTTCGATCATCTTCCTTCCTGACTGCCATGGCTAGCAACAATGCCCCCTCTCGTTCCGCAATGTATTTTTCAGCTAGTTTTCTGTATGCAACATCAGGCGTTTCACCAGACTTTTCAGTACTATACCATTTGGCGTCAATCAGGGCATAGACTCCCTTCAGTCTATCGATAGGGTACGAGGTCTCTCTGTACCGCGTAAGTCCCATCGCTTGGATAGGATGTAATAGGGCATCTCCACGTTCTAAATCTTCAGTCAAAATTGACAGCATCCACCACCCGTGTTCGTTCGCGATGCCATGACCAGGATGAACCCAGGCATATTTTCCGGGATGAGTTGTGTACTCAAGTTTCCCGAGGGATATGTAGGTCCAATCGATCAGGTCGCAGAGACTGCGGATGTCCATCGGGGAACCGTCGGAGGTGAGCAGGCGAGCAGGGGTGTATGGCGCTGGTGGCGTAAGGACTATGGTATCCGACAAGCTCGTGGTCAATGGAATCAAGGTTTCCTGCAGCGTCCACACTCGCTTGAACCAATCGTCGTCAATAAGTGTATCAATTTCGCCAAATCCGTCCCAGCTCGGGTTGATAACCTTTTCAAGATCCCATTTCCACTCGATGATTCTAGCTGCCACCTTCGCCCACTGCGATGCGAAAGCCCCCCAGTTGGAACCAAAAACAATTGTGGCATGCGCCTTTTGATAATACTGACGCATTTTCTGCATCTCCTCCTCCTGCTCCGGTGCGTGCCTTGTCTGATTTATGCACAATAGGTCGATCCACACATATTCATAACCTCGACGCTCGCACGCTTTCAGGATGAAAATAAGCTTCTCCTTGGATGAGATAGGGACGTCCCAGTCAATGCCAGCGACTTTGAAAACTGGTGGTTTCGTCCCCCAAACGTGGCTAACAGTGCAGTAGTTAACAAATTTGAGGTCCGAGAGAGCCTGGCCTTCGATAATTTTACCAAGAGAGTATTTTGTGATATCGAAGGACTCGACTGCCTGGTGGACGGCCTGGGTGTCCAGCTTGAACAGGCGAGTAGGTAGCGTGTCAGACTAACAAATGAGTCTAAATCAAGCAGAAATCAATACGTCGGTAGAGCGCTCACCATATTAACAAGCGCAAGTAAAAGTTGGAATAATATCGACTTCTAAGAGTAGTTTATATACTCCATGGCTGTAGCAGACTGATTTGTGACCGTTGACTCGGGAGGTCACACTGCTGATAATTATGCTTCGGTCTGGAATCATTGCAGGAAAGCGTATTTTGACAAACCTATTGAAAGTTTTCATACAGTACGTGAGCGCGAACGGCATCGTTCGGATCTTATTAGCTTATCCGAGCTTATCTCGGAGTAGAACGGCGATGCCAAGCATTGTCAACGGATGTTGCCCGTTGCATTAGGTTCTGTAGGTCCGAAATTTTTTCGAACTTGTTTATGTGGGCCCGAAATGAATGAAGGGCTATGCACAGTTGCATTCATTTTAGCGTGGGCTCGGCCTGGGCCTTTTGTTTCCATAGTTTGCCATTCATTTCTCGGCCCAAAAAAACAAGTTCAAAAAACGGTTGACCTATACAACCTAATGCAACAGGACAGGTCACCGATCAACTCCTGTCCTTAGGCACAGACGTGGGATATGAGCATCTTTAAAGTCACTTGATCGGACTATTTCTAGTGATGTTCTCCACCTAGTTTCCGCTTATCAATGCAGGGAAACATGAGGCCAGAATTGACGCTTTGGATGGCCAGTAATAGATGGGCTCTTGTGACCAATTACTGACTTGCTCCAACACTGTATAATCAACGCAGGAACACATGAGGCATTAAGCTCAGTGTTCCATGTCCAGATGGATGCTGTGGATAGCTACTTATTTCCGAACAATGAATAAGTATGTTGAATCTTGAGATCAATCCATAACTCGTTCCCTTGAATAACCAATGTTGCAGGCATCAAGCTCAATATTTGATGTCTAGATCGATGATGTCAAATTAAATTCAGTTTGAGGCCACACACCGCTGATATCATGCTTAGGCTTGACAGAAATAAATTATTCAATACACATGTGAAATGTCTTTCTTCTGACAGATATATAAAATAAATGTTTCAATAGTAGACTTACAAAGAAATTAAATTCAGACCTTCTAAATTTTGGACTTTACACAGTTGTCCAAAAGAACAGGTTTTAAATCTTGAAAAAAATAGTTTCAAGAGGGACTGAGTTCTTTTATTTCACAATAAGAGTGAAAGTAATTGATTTGAAGAACCTTTCAGCTGGTTCCTGAAAGATAATATTTCAATGCTCAGCCCGACTCAGCCCGCCACTAAACCGGACACTGAAAGGCAATCTTTCAGTGGAAGTGTGAAAGGTTCTACAAAACAGTTACTTTCATCCTTATTATGCAGTAAAAGAATTCAGTCCCACTAGAAACTATTGTTCTCAAACTTCAATTGCAACCTGTTCTTTCAGATATTTGTGTAAGCTTCAAAATTCATAAGGTCTGAATTTAATTCCTTCATAAGTCTATTAAAATATTTATCTCCCACAGTGGTTTGATCAAGCTGAAATAATTATTGGCAGTGTGCCAGATATTTAAAGAAAATATATATTGAATCTTAAGATTAATCCATGGTTCATTCCAGTTTTGGATAATCAATACATCAAAACACAACACTGCCAACAATATGTTTTGGTTGGACCAAAGCATTATGGGACACAAATTATTTCAATACATAATAGAAATGTGCTTTTTCAGACAATTATATAAAGTAAATATTTCAGTGGACTTATAAAGGAATCAATAGCACCAGAGCTCCAATTGTTTGCAAAATGTGTAGGACAACTTAAGCCAACTTAATTGTGACTAGGCCTCCCTAGTGCTGTAAAATACATGAATACTACTACCCCTATTCCAACTAACTCAAGTCTGTACTTATGCCTGCTTCTAACTGTTGAACGAATGATGATATCTGTCATCATCTCAGTCATATGATGCTATCAGTCACCACTGAGGTAGACTTACTCAGCCTCTGTAGTATCTTAGTAAGTAGCTTTATGGATGACATCATAGGTCATGCACATAGAACATACTAGAAGGATATTACCATATATGTAACAATACAGTACAACAGTATATAAGGACTCCTGTAGTACTGCTAATGATAACAACTTCTCTAGTCTTCTACCTCTCTCTATCTGCTCTACAAGCTTAACCACTTGGTGAGTGCCAGTCACTGTGCCTCCTAGCTTATATGCTGCACAACAGGTTATGGGCCCCAAGTCCCTCTGGTTGTTGTGCCCTGTACTGATCAGGTTGTCTTTGGCCCTGTTCATGTACACCTTGAGGGCTGCCCTAGCCTTTGAGTGTGGTTGGTGATTGCTGCAGGATGGTCATGATGTTTGGGCTGTAGCATGAATCAAGCCCCCAAAGTTTACATACAATACCTTCATTTCTTTCATGAACCCAGGTACCAGGCTGAGCCTTACATTGCTCCTGCCAGTATGCTGAAGAAGGGTTTAAAGGCTTCACAGCTCCCTTATCAATGTGAACTGTGTGGCACATTGATTACTGCACAAACTTTTATTATGATACATCTTTTTAGTCAAATCTACATACAAATTCCCCCTGATGGCTTAAGTCCCCTATACAATCAAATGATTGATGTGCACTTAATTGTTGCTGCTCATCATGAGATCTTTCAATCTGCCATACAGGATTTTTATAGATATATCTTATGTACATCAGATGCTCAGATGGAATGGCTGAGATCTAATGATGGAAAAAGCAATCATTGGTTACCATGTGTATAGGTGACATGCAACATGAGCGCAATTTGGGTTTTCATATCTGTTTGATAGTAACAGCTACTGATTAATGGCTGTCTTTCACAGATCAACCCATTTTTTCCAAATGTCTTCCACTTTGAACTCCACTTCTGGTCTCAACAGCATCCCCATGCATGATGGAAGTAACCACATTGTGTGGGCTGCCTCCATGAAGGCCTATCTTAGGTTTATGAAACTTTGGCCCTATGTCAGTGGGGACAAGGAAGCACCTAACAAACATCCCACCAAGGATGTGCTGAGACATGCATCCAAGCCAACAGGAGACTTTCCTAAAGTAAATATCCCAAATGAGGACAAAGAAATATGTCCTGGTTGCACTAAAGGGAAAATGACCCAGCGCACTTATCCCAAAATGAAACATGTGCAAAGAAACTCTTTGAGTTAGTCCATGTGGACATTATTGAGTTTCCTACTATTTCATACCATAAGTACAAATATGTATTGAATATCCTTGATGATCATTCATCATATGGCACAGGATTTCTCCTTGCTGCCAAATCTGACATATTCAAATCATTCAAAGAGTTCTACAATACAGTAGAAGTTCAGGATGATATCAAAACAAAAGAAATACATGTAGATAATGAATTTGTCACCAAGGATTTCTCACAATTTTGCCATGATAAAGGGATCATTTTTGGGACCATCAGCACTATACAAACACCAGCAGAATGGGAGAATCAAAAGATTCAACCAAACAATCCATGAAAAATCAGAAGCCATGAGGTACATAGCCTGCTTACCCCCTTCTTGGTGGGAATTTAGTGTTCAAACTGCATATGTTGTCTATAATAGGACTCCTATGTGCTGCCGATGGGATAAAAATAGAAATTGGAAAACACCTTATGAAATAAGATATGGAAAGAAGCCTGATGTGTCTAAATTTCGGACCTTTGGATGTGCTGCATATGTGTATTGTCCTAAGGAGACTTACCATAACAAGCAAGCTCCAAGATCAGAAGTAATGATTTTTATTGGATATACACATGGAATGAATGCTTATTGCTTCATGCACACACATAATAATTCAATTGCAACTTCTTCCAATGCTATATTTGATGAGCACTGGTTTCCATGCTGCTCAACATCAAAACCTACAGTTGATGTTGAAGATAATGATTTTGAAGAGGACTCCAAACCATCCAAGTCCGCTCCTGAGAATAATAATGATGATGACCCTGAGTTTCCTTCTCTACCCAATCCTCCTGCTCCAGAAGATGCACAAAACAATGCAGGAAATGGAGAAGGAGATGAGGAAGTAAGAGGCAGAGGAGATGTGCCTGATCAAGATAGTGGGAATCAAGGGGGAGAAGGTACTATGCAACCTCCTCCAAATCCATTCAACCCCGGAAGGGCCCCTGAGCTGGAACCCACCATAAGATGTTCTGACAGAACAAGAATACCTACCCAGAGACCTGGAAATATATACAGTGATACTCCTCCATCTGAGATTGATCAAAATGCTGGTTGATCTCACAAAATTGGCTCCAATATCCAATGGAATCATCAAATCTATGGTGATCAACTGGAAGCCGGACCTTCCTGGAAAAGGCAACCTGCTCGGCAACTGCCTAGAGCAAAAGATCCCATTCCTGAGTCCTGACCCATCTAAGACCAATTATAATGAGGAAAAAAGTAGGAATGGACACAAAAGTGTTGAATATATTTCCCAGCTGGCTCATGAAGGGGGAGTAACTTTTCTGGACTATTTGCTTTCTCAGGCTGACACTAAAGAAGCAGTTTGAAACTGGCAGTTTTGTGATCTAATGTGCCTTCCTGAAAAGGACTGGCAACCATGGCTTGATAAATGCAAAGGAGAAATTGATAGTCTAGTTAAGTGAAAGGTATTCAACATTGTTGATTGGCCAAAAAATAGAAACATCATAAAGAAAGTTAAAAGAACAGATGGGTCTTTGATGTCAAGTCTGATGGTTGGAAACAATCTAGACTTGTAGCCAGGGGCTATTCTCAAGTAGAAGGAGTAGATTATGATGAATTGTTCTCTCCCATTGTCCATTATGAAACAGTGCGAGTCTTACTTTCACTAGCTGCCCTAGAAGATTGGGAACTAGAAGTGCTGGATGTAAAAACTGCCTTCTTATATGGCAAGTTAGACAAGGAGATTTATATGAAACAACCAGAAGGCTTCATCAAGGATAGCAGCAAGGTTTGGAGATTACACTGATCACTTTACAGCCTGAAGCAAGCTGGTTCATCCTGGTGGCGCACTTGCACAAAGTTGATGACCCAGGATCTATGCTTCAAACATTGCACTTCAGATGCCAGCATATATGTTTACAAAGAAAACAATAAGTCCATAATTGCAATCATCTATATTGATGATGCTTTATTCATGGGAAATGACAAAGAACTTGTCATGCACAAAAAGCATGAATTTATGCAACATTGGGAATGCCGCAACTTGGGCACAGCAAAGGAGTTTCTAGGCATGCACATTTGGCATGACAGATCTAAGTGGCATTTGACCTTAGATCAGCCAGAATATCTGAAAAAGATTATAAAGCACTTTAAATTAACAAACACCAAAGTAGCACAAAATCCATTACCAACAAGATATCAGCCTTGTAAATATGATGGTCCTATTGATCCCAAAAGATGCCAGGAGTACCAACAGGTGATTGGCTCCTTATTGTATTTGTCTCTTGGAACAAGAGCCAACATAGCCTACCATGTGGCACAAATGTCACAACATTCAGTGAATCCTTCTCAGGATCATCTGAACAAGGCTTATTATATTATTTGCTACCTTATAGGTACCGCCAAATATTTTCTCATCTATGATGGGAACTCTAGAAAAGGCTTCTATGCCAACTCAGATCCTGATACATGTCAATCTCAAACTGGATACATTCTCAAACTGGCCAAGGGAGTTGTATCATGGACTTTGTATCTCCAGAAAACAGTTGCTTTGTCTTCCACCAAAGCCAAATATATGGCTTTAAGTGATTGTTGTAGACAAATCAGGTGGATCCTCAATTTACTTGGGGAAATTGGATTCCCACTGACCAGATTCATCAGCAGTTTCGCAAAAGTATGAGTGCTATGGGGTGTATGGGTGGTATAGAACTTATACATCCATACTCACCCATAGCAAACTTCCATACTCTTGAGAAATTCCCATACATATGTATGGAGGCCTGGAATTGTATGGAATGCTACATAGAATGTTCTAGCATACTTAAGGGTACAATCTACTAATATATATTCTTGTACAATCTTTCAAAGTCAATTATATCTTGGAGAAGTTTCCGGCAGGAATGCAATGCACTTCTTGTCCTTTCACGCATCAAACTGAGATCTCATGCATCACAGGTCATGTCTGACTAAGTCTGTCCATAGTACATACTTCATGATTGCGATTATCAAGTAGGGACTCGGTATTGCAACAGCCAGCGGTGTAGTCCACGCATGGCTGTGAGGAAATTTGGAATCCCAAAGTCATTTCAATCTCCGAAAGTTCAAACTCCGCAGCTATATAGTTGCACGTGCCAGTGCATCACGACCTATTCATTCTTTTCTTTCCCTTTTTTCATCATGACTCCCTGTTTGCTACCACTCGCGACCTCGACTTAGAGTCTTCAAATGTGTGTCACCTGTTCAACCTCTTATTGCCTCTCAATTAATGTGTCTCTTCTATGTTTTACTAGAAATGATGAGACTCAAAGGGGTCCATGAGTTTGGGGGTTTTTCAAACCGGCGCATAGGTTTCTGGCCTTCTTTCCTAAACTTGACGTAAACTCTGCTCGTTTAATTGGAACTCCAACCAAAAGCCATTTTCATCACTTCTGCAGTCGGTAAACTGTATTCTGAGACAGTAAATTCTCCGAATTCGGCGATGACACTAATTTTCTCAACGTTTAACTGCCCTCAAACTGCCCCGAAGCACTTTCCAATGGCTGGTCCAGCAACGATCATTAGATGGTAGATGGATGCTGCCATCAATCCCGCTTCCGCTTTACCCACGTAAGTTTGCATCTCACCGTCTACTTTCCTGGATGCCTGACCACCCGTATTCCGCAGCTGGCACACTGCATCGCTCGCCCAGCTATCCGCTCCACGTGGATATTGATTTCGGATTAGATGTGTTGGCATCGACAAGGCGAGGGATGGACCGGCGCATATTTAAGGTGACTTTTCTTCTTCATTTTCGGTTTGTTTCCTAATAATTGTTTTTGTTAATATTCATATTCAGCCCAAACCTCCGAAGCAGCTAGAACGAACCTGTTGTTAGTCACGGTGCGAGTACGAATTTTTCTTGCTGCCCTACTGTTTCATGTGCTAATGATTTTACTTTTTGCAGCTCCATTTTTCTGGCAGGTATCGTTCCTTGCAAGTGATTTTTTTGGTACTTGGATGGCGCAACAGATAGTTTTCTTTGTTGATATTACATGAGATGGCGTAGCATACTGTGTAACTATTAAGTAGTCTTGGAATATATATTATTTGATTGCATTATCTGTGTGCACTGTACTGTGCATTTCAATGTATGGATCAGAACATTATGTATGGGAATGCATGTATGGAGAGGGTATGGAAGTTCCCATACATTGAGTATGGAAACTTTGCGACGCCGTAGTGTCCATACATTGCAACTGTGTATGGAATTTGTATGGAGTGTATGGTACCATACCTCCATACACCTGCAAAACTGCTGATGTTCCCACTTCTTGGTGATAATATGGGTTCAATCTTTATGTGTAACAATCAGGCTCAAGATTGTTGGACCAAACACATTGATATCCAATATCACCACATCAGGGAAACTACCAAGTCAGGACTTGTGATCCCATATTACATACCAATGGATCAAAATGTTGCAGATCTTCTCACAAAGAATCTTGCTTGGGTTAAATTTAAATGTTGTGAGGTAGACTTACTCAGCCTCTGTAGTATCTTAGTAAGTAGCTTTATGGACAACATCATAGGTCTAGAAGGATACTACCATATATGTAACAAATACAGCACAACAGTATATAAGGACTCCTGTAGTACTGCTAATGATAACAACTTCTCTAGTCTTCTACCTCTCTCTATTTGCTCTACAAGCTTAACCACTTGGTGAGTGCTAGTCACTGCGCCTCCTAGCTTATATGCTGCACAACACTAACCACTTAAGCTGCTCCTGATGCAACTTAATTGAGCTTCCTGGTATACCTATTATTTTCAATAGCACTGAGAATCCAGTCCATTCTGTGGATGCTTACAGTGACGGCAACTATTGATGAACCACCCCAAATTGGGAAGGCAGTTATTCTGATATATTTTGTATCTTTTTTTACACTCATATTGTAAAGTACAATTTCTAGTGTATATGCAATATCTTTCAGCATTTTAAACAATCCCTATGGCTAGTAAAAAGCTTGAAACCATTAGAATAACAATTTAAATACCCTTGGGGTGGTTCATCAATAGTTGCCGTCACTGTAGCAAGATTTGCTAAAATGGCTATTTACAGCCATTCTCCACTTATTCTTCTTTGAAACTTTTATAAATATATTTGTCTGAAAAGCAAGGGGGACTCGGCATTAAAACGGCAAACATATAAGCTCACAACGTGACCTGTCAGGCAAAAGAAGCGTTGCAAATGCTCAAGAACGCAGGAGAGCGGCAGAAAAGGCTTGAATTTGGTGCCAGCTCAAACCTTGGTATAGCCCAAGGTCAGAAGAACAAAAGAAAGTTGATTCGTTCTCTATTCGTGGTGGAAATCTGCAAGGAAGTTGCGGAATGCTAGTAGCGCTCAGAGCATCAATCAAAGTCTCACGCAGGGTCTTTCCTAACTAGGCAAGATAGGTCATATGTCTGCCATTTCAATGCCGAATCCCCCTTGCTGAAAAGTGCACTTCTCTCATATGTTGAAACAATTTTTGCCCATCATGTCTCAGTGTGACTGAATCATAATTACAGGCAGTGGATGAGGCATGATAGAGATTCCCACTGTAACCATCCTATATAGGGATGTTGAGGTAAATTTACAGTTACAGGTGCAGCACTGCAGTATACCGTATTCATACTGTACAAATACAGCTGTATACGGGTCAAAAAACGTAAATTTTCTTGCAACATATGCTACGTTTTTCCTTGTTTTATACTAGACACCAGCACTGATTGAACATTCCAAAAGTATAAAACACAGTTTCTTGATAAGACAAAAGTAATTACAAGAATTTTCAACATCCCAAATATGATATCAATGTGTGAAGACATTTTTGGCCATATCTTCGGTGAAATTAAGGTGAATACACTGAAAGACTAAAGAAATTATGTGTTTGTTAACAAACCTGTGGGTTTAAACATTGAACTGCAAGTATTTTGGTGAATAAAAATATACGCTCGTAAATACGGCCGCGAACTGGCAAAAATATCCGTACCGTATCGTAAGAGGGTCTGAAGTATTCTTTACGGCTACGGTTATGGTCCGGGAAGTACCCGTAAAGCACCGTAAATTATACGGCCGTAACCGCTTACGGTTACGGTGGGATCCCTCAACTCAATAGGCAATATTTAGTCGCGTAAGAGTTTGTAAGGCGACCTATCGATTAGCTTTAAAACCTACCCCTACTTGGAAGTACCGAAAGAGATCAAATAATGGTGTTTTTCTATCAATAGGCAATTTTGGGAACTGGAAATGGCAATAACGGCTTTAAGCCTCCCAAAATACTTTTAGCGTTTGAAGGAAAAAAGCACGGCCGAGATCTTGGCTGTAAGTGCAAGGACTAGCTATTGGAGCTTTAGCAAATGATAACCTGATAGTTTGAGCGGTGTTTCAAGCAATAGAAAGTAGTCTTGGAGAGTGGCACTTGACCGAAAATGGGGCTCGAACTCCACTTCTGTGAGGTTCATTGCAATGACGAAATACCTCTTTCCGGAACACGCACATTTTTAATATTGAACATCGTGCATCGGGGGCTCACTGCAAACTACCGTCGGAGGTTAAACGCCAAAGTAATCTTCTTTGGTAGACGCTAACTCCGCCTTCCAATCTTGAACATCGCATATCTAGACTGAATTGATGGAGAAAAGGGCTCGAACGCCATATCTGTAAGGCTAAACGACAAAGACCCGTTCTTGCAGGACGCTCACTCCGCCTTCCAATCTTGAACATCGCATATTTAGACTGAATTGATGGACGGAATGGACTCGACCGCTATCCCTGTAAGGCTAAACGACAAAGACCCCTTCTTGCAGCACGCTCACCCCGCCTTCCTATCTTAAACATCTCGGAAGGTCTTTCCATGGCTTCGCTCCACTGGAAAGTGACTTCCTCCCCAAAAAAAGAACTTGTTTTGAAGACGGTCATGAGATGCCCACACGTTCATCTCGTTTTCAAACCGGCCACGCTCTAAGATGAAGTGTATTTGAGCGGGGAGAACGACATGCCTTAATTATGCTAAACTCTCCCAAGTGAATTGATGCGAATAACAATTCCCAAAGACATATTGACACCTGTATGGCAATATTACAGTGCAAAAAATAATTTGCAGCACATGTCTATGACCCCAAAGTACATGAGTTTTCAAACTAGGTTGCTGCTGGGAAGTCGCGCTTGCTAACAAATTCCATCGTCCAAAAGGTCAAGCCCCGCTGGCCCACCACCCAAACTGAGTGCGAGGGGAATTTCGAGAGTCTGCCTCCGGGTCCGAGTCTGACTCCAGTCCAACTCCAGTCCGCCTCAGGGTCTTAGGTCCTAGGCAGTCCTAGGGTACTACCAGGGGGTCCTAAATAGCATATAGCAATTATAGCAGTACAAATAGTAGTATGTGACTATGTGATGCCTCATGCTCAGTCTTTTGCTATATTCTCTATCACAACTAAGTCTCTGAGTAACCATTGATGGCCTATGCGACAAATGACAGGGCTGTAAAGTAAACGCACTAGACATATAAAATATATCTACTGGTCATCAGGAACTGTTATGCCTGTGTAAATACTTTACATTCTATCAGATAGAAGGTAATCAACCTAGGACACCAGGATTGTTGATTAATGATTACAGTTGTAAGTGCATGTAACAACAGTGATGTAATATATTTCAATTACATTGACAGCTTTCATGTGCCTGATGGCATAACGGTATCCCCTGTCAGCATCTCTGACAGGTGAGATAAGCTGTACCTAGCAGCGGCGAGTGTTTGGTCCTCAATGTAAAACATTAATTAAGTTGTGCTTTTTTTATTTCCAAGCAATGCCGTGGCTAGCTCTTGTTAGGGTTCGCCCAAAGGGTGAACATTAGAGAGCTAGTCTGGCATTGCCAAACATGCTGGGTTAGGGGTTAGGGGTTGGGGTTAGGGTAAGGGATTCCCGCCTATCAAAATAAGCACAAATGAGGCTTTAGGGCCCGAAGTTTGCGCGCCATACTGTATTAATTTGTAGAATAATATAAAACCTACAATTGTAATTAGATTTGTCAACAAGATCTGTGTCTGGGGCTCAGGTAATGGAAAGTGATAGTGGATATTCCCTGAGTTCAATCTACAATTACCTTAGCCTTCAGTGTATATACCCTTCTGGTCACTGAACATACCCTTCCCTCACTCCCTTCAAAGCAGTAAATATCTAGCATCCCCATTCCTTGAGCTCCTTTCCAGGCAGTATATATTTACCACCTCACTTTGTTGAACTTTGTCTGTCCATCTGGGGAAGTAGTCAATAATTACTACTTCCTGGGCGCTTTTTCTGGGGACATAGTAGTTATCTACTACCCCCCTTCTTTGAGCTTTTTTTTTTTTTGCACTCTAGGGAGGTAGTACATAATCACTACCTCCTCAGTCACTCCTTACTCCATCTGGGGAGATAATAATAATTTACTACCTCTGTTCATTGAGCTTTGTCTGGGGAAGTAGTAAATAACTACTACTTCCCTTCCATGTTTCCCATCTGGGGGGGGGATAGTAGTTAATTACTACCTCCCTTCCATGTGCTTCGTCCTCCTTTCACTCTGGGGAAGTAGTGAGCAATCACCACTTCCCTTCTGCAGGTCTTGTCCAGGAGGTAGTAAATATTTACTTCCTTTCTTCCATGAGCTTGGAAGTAGTAATTATTTACTACATCAGCAAAAATAGTTTGGACCTTGGATGACCTGAGGATACTTGAGGATACCTAGGACTCCTAGGACACTCAGGATACCCAGGACACCTAAGTCTCCCAGGCTTGCATGTGCCTGGGCCTGTTGAAAGATACACTCACAATCATGGACACATGATCAGGTACTTTGTACCATGATATTCAACATTGGCTTACTGATCACTGAAATTACATTCCTATGTATTGAAATCATTTGATTAATGTCATTTGCTAGTTACGTACATGTGATTATAGCTAGGATATCAACTGCTGATGTATATACATATATCACATTGTAGGGACCATTATATGCATGGACACTTACCAATACTGTACCTATTATTAGATTTAGGGTACTGTATAGTTTTACAGACATTTAGTATATAAGCTGTAGTAGTTTACCTGTTGTCTCTATTGCTCTGCATACTACTGCTTCACTGTCTCACTGACAATACTAAAGCTCCTCTGTCTCACTCCACAAGCACTACACTTGGTTAGTAATGTGATTTCACCATTTGGACTTACATGCTGTTCAACAGGGCCCTGATTCCTAGGCTTCCAGAAGGAAACCTGAGGTAACCTGAGGGTACTTATGTTGAGCTGTAGAACCAAAAAAAATTCTTGTACTTTATCATTTAGTTGTATCTTTTTACCCAATCTCCACATTGACATTACTCAAACTTTGTTGTCTCATTAACCTCATAGATTTTCAGACTTATTTCAGTATACTTATTTTCAAGACTCATTAATGTCCTACTAGCCTTAGACCCTGTTTGGCAGCATGTAATGCTTAACATTGAGCAGTATATTATGTCCTTAAATGGAAAAAAGCACATGTGAATCTACTCTAAATATTTACTTTTTTCTATTTAAGGGTAACATATGCTGCTAAAAGTTAAGTGTAATCTGTTACTGAACAGTACCGCAATCGAGAGTTAGTTGCCCCAAAAAATGACATTGCCGATCATCGGATCACGGATACCGGTGATCCTTACCTCAACTCTTCGGAGGGCTTCCAAATTATTAATTTTATATATTGATATTCTCAAATCTCAAGTGTTGGTGGCCAGTTTTTAAATTGTTTTCAGTGGATAGTTTTATGTAGTGTATACGGTCCTGCATGTCATTGGAAGATAGGCATCACTCAATGGCAAGTATGTCACCCGTAACATAACACCACTAATATAGAAATTTTCTGTGCATCAAGTCGTTCTCAGTTTACTAGGGTTGGGCTAATTGGCCAAGGCCATGTTAATGACATTGCTATTAACATTGGACCTTTGGGGCCTATTTAACATGGGTGCTTACAGGTGCTTACAGTGCTAATTTCAGGTGCTAATCTTTCCTAGGTTAGCGTTCTAACTTTCTGCATGCAAGAAGGTGGTAAATGAACTGCAATGTATCTGTTATATTGCTAACTTTTCTATGATCAATAAAATCTGAAAGGAACTCTCGAGCTAGAACTTGAAGTTTTGATTCCAAAGTCTTGCCAAAGTCCCGAGTTATCAGTTATTTGCTTCAAATTTTGGTAATCCCTGTGGCAAAAATCAAGGTAAAACCCTGCTTTTTGCTTTGGACAGTATCATAGTAAAAATGTCCGTATTCTGGTTATTTCCGGGAGTCTGGGACACACCAACCTTCACCAACTCATTAACATCATTAACATGGCTTTCCAAGGCCAATGCTTTGCTGAAATATGTGTGGCTTATGTTCAATTTGCATTCACACTCCTTCCCTTTCCCTTCCTTCCTCAAGTCAACCAGCCTCTTTGTGGCCTCAATGCTTCAAGGCTTACTTCAGTATCTTTCAAGCCTTTAAAAGGTGCAATTAAATATTATTAGTCCCTCAAAGTCAAACTCTGATATATGAAGATGACCAACTGGCCAAACTTCAGCAAAGACAAGCCCATCAAGTTGTTTCAAGTTACAGACCAGCTTCAAGCAATCAATGCAATATTCCATCAAGTTCAAGTTTCTGTTTCAATTTTCAATGCTTTCAAACTTCAGCCTCAAGTGCGTGCTTCCCTTCAAGAACTCATTTGCATGTTCAACTTTTGTTCAACTTGAAGCTTTGAGTTCAGATGAGGGATAATTCTTTTTAACAACCCTGTTGGAGGGTTGTTAGCAAGTACAGTGGCTGTCAAAATTGATGTCACCCCCCCCAATTTAGTCGCCTATTCAGTATCCCATTCAGTAGGTCATGTGGGGTGACATCAATTTTGACAGCCACTGTAGCAACCTTCAAGACTTCAGGCGTCACACCGGAGTCCCAACGGGTCACACTGAAGCCTCAAGATAAGCATTATTATCTCCTCTATCTCTATCTCGAAGCACAGACACAACTCCGATAGATTCAGTGGGGGAGTTAATCCATATATGTACAAATTTCAAAATGTTGCGTCCCCATTGTTCACTCCGACATATCCTCCCTCAATTGCAACTCCTTTCCGTCTCCAATAATCGTTGCATGATGGATTGAGAGTTGGTTAGCAGCGAGCCAGCAGTTGTCAATTGATAAGGGAAAGGAATGCAGAGGAAGGCGCAATGGGATGGTTAATTAGCAATTAAACCAAAATGGAAAGAGGAGACTGACTCACTTATGGCCACAAATCTCCCATGAAAGACCAAGTTTTCCTGATGCAGCCGCTGCCACTACTGTCGAGTCTCCGCCATCTATTGAATTCAAGTCCGTGCTTGGAATCCGGGTTTGTGGTGCTAGAGTTGAAGCTGGACATCCAAGTTGTCATTGTTGCAGATGCGCTTTCGATATCAATTTTCGTAGCCTTGTGGAAGCACAATTCGTGAGTCGGAGGATGGCGTCTGTTTGCAAGTGGCACTAATGAATGGTGGGAGGAAAGATGACCGACATTCCGGCAAAAACTCGGCGTGACAATAATCACATGATCTTTCAGCGCCGGAAGTGGGGTTGTCAGGCGCCAACGGGGTTGTCAAAAAGAATTATCCTCAGATGAGATCTTTATTGAGCACTATTTCATTTTCTCCTCCATACATCTTGTATACTTGTAGTTGGTTTCCAAATGCCATTTTGCATACCATAAAAATTATTGCTGGATAAAAAAATATCAACTAACAAGAGGCAGATATGCCAGAGTCTCTCGTAAAGCTTCTAGAAAGGTCGCCCTCCCTGCAATCTGGATACGAGGGCAAATCTGAGCACGGTGACAGCTCCCGGGAAGCAAGTAACATGATAAGCTTTGTTAAACAGCAGGGGGTTGAATAAACTTTTTGTTAATCAGTTAAACAAAGCTATGTACAGTAATAATAAACTAGTTAAACACATCCACTGTTCCCAATTGAATAATGAGTTTAACAGCATTAAACATGCTTTTGAATGCTTGATCCACTGGTCTCCCATCATTAACCCAGCTGTTCAACAATATTAAAGCCATTGAATCGTGTCTAACTCCAAGTTTAAACCAAAGGAAAACACACCAAAAAATGACATAGGAATATTACCGAACATGTAGTGTAAGTAGTAGTACTTGGCAGTTAAACTAGGTTAAATTAGTAACCGTTAAACCGGTTAAACTGGGACATGAACATTCAAAATAGTATAGAGGCGGTAGCGGCAAAAGTCAAGTGTGCCGTCGAGTTGAATAGTATTGTGCTCTAAAAAAAATTGATGATTAAAGTCTGTGTCAAAGTGAAAAATAGCAAGTAAGCAACTTATTGTGTTCTAAAAAAATTGGTAAGTAAAGTCATGGTCCATATAAAAGGGATTATTCTGTTTGACAACCCCTTTCCCAAGGGGTTGTTGTTTATACTTATCCAGCAACCCCGTTGTTACAGACCGGTTCTCCTCCGGAAGCTAGCGGCTAATATCATGGAGATGGTTTGTCAAATTAATTTGACCACTCCCTGTCCTTACAATGAGCGCCTAAGCACCAAATTTACATGTTGATATATTAAGTAGGGCTCTGCACCGTACCGTATATGGTTACGGCTGTACCCCATATTGATTTTAAGCTCGACGGTACGGTTACACTGGCAGTACGGCGTTTTCTGCACCATATCACCATAAATCGTGATGTCAAGACCGAGAAAAAATCTCGTTGCCTAAGACGTCACCTGGAATATCTTCATTAAGGAGATATTCATCCCTACTAACAGCAGCAAATAGATATAATGAGTATTGGGGAAGCCGTACATATGCTGTATACATACGGCTCCTCCAAATCCTTCGATGGTATGGTTCTGCAACCGTAAATGCCATGCGTACAATCCGTAGATACGGCTACGACGCAGAGCCCTAGAGCCTCAGTGGGAAACGTCCTGCACACATCTTTTACACAGAGATGTGCCTGAAAAACTGATGCTATGTACTTTGGTCCCAAACTGAAATCACCAGACATGAATAAAATAAAATGATTATCACCGGCGGTGGCTCGGTCTTGACGGCAGAAGATCCAACGAACAACCCCTGATGTAAATTTTGTAAGGAAGGGGTTGTCAGATATTATCAAAAAGTATGGGGTTGTTGTTGACAACTGGGGTTGTCAAACAGAATAATCCATATAAAAGCAAGCAACATACCAAGTAAGTGACTAAATTCTATGGGAACATTAGCTTAGCCACTGGCATGTTGAAGGTGAATTCAAGGTGAGGGAAAGGAAGAAGAAAGGGTAAGCAAAGCTTTGGTATTCACATACAAGTTAGCATCAGGAAAAATGGTCTGGGCCCAGGATGACCCCAGGTCACTTAGGCAGCCTAGGCCACCTAGGAATAATGCAAAAACTTTGGACACCTCAGGTATCCTAGGCCTCCTAGGCCTCCTAAGCCTCCTAGGCATTCTGGGGGCCATCCTGGGCTGTCCTGGGCTGTCCTGAGGCATCCTGGGGCAACCTGAGGCAACCTGAGGATACCCTCAGAATTACTAGGAGGCTTAGGAGGCTTAGGAGGCCTAGGATACCTGAGGTGTCCAAAGTTTTTGCATTATTCCTAGGTGGCCTAGGCTGCCTAAGTGACCTGGGGTCATCCTGGGTGCAGACCATTTTTCCTGATGAGCACAGGAATGATAAAGGCTACTCCAGAAAGACAATACTCTACCGAGTGCACTGAGACAAGGAATAATGGTCAAAGTTGAGAGTGGCCCTTAGGGCCTTATTGTTCCTGCACTATATAAACAAAAAAGCCTCAGGCTCACTTACTCTTCCTTCTTCATTTCACTCACCTTCACCTTCAACATGCCACTGGCTAAGCTATAATTTATTCATTTATATACTTGGTATGTTGCTCGCTTTGACATGGGCCATATTCAACTGATATTCAGCCAGACTCTTGAGTATTTGGTTTAATGGGCATTAAACAGTTAAACAAAGGATATGGGAATGCAGTGGTTCAATTTTAGACAGGTTGGGTTGAACATGTTTAACATTTTTAATGGCCTGTTGAGTAGATCACACCGGGGGCAAAGACCAAGGCACTTGATGGACAAGTGCCTCAAATGCACCAGTCAATGGACTGTGTAACGCACTAGCTAGGGCACTTGCAGAAAATAAAGGCAATGGGTATGCAG
Organism: Gymnopus androsaceus JB14; assembly: GCA_009733575.1. NCBI lineage: Eukaryota > Fungi > Basidiomycota > Agaricomycetes > Agaricales > Omphalotaceae > Gymnopus > Gymnopus androsaceus. The sequence goes on from ML769603.1 coordinate 40,047, forward strand.
GCCGGTTTGCCAAGCCAAATTGGCATCAAATCCCAATGCCACCTTTTTTCTTCAAATCATTGCCTGCGTGCGTTACCTGGTGCGTCAGGTAGTGCGTTAATGGCACTGGATTTCTGGGTGCATTGGTCTTTGCCCCCAGTGTCAGTAGGCTCTTCAGATAGAACACGTTGAATGCATTTCACAAGGTTTAACAGCCTCAAATATTGAATACATAGCTATATATTATTGTGCAAATAGGTAGTGTTTAACAGGTTAACAAAAAGTTTATTTGACCCCTCATGTTTAACGAGGCTATTACGGCCGTGCTACGCCGTAGTACCCATACCATATTCCGTGCATTCCGTTGGACCTTCGAGCAGCAGTCCTACGGCACGGATACGGCTTCAAACGTACCATAATGGATCCCATAGGCTACGGCCGTACCCGTAACGTACGGTGGGCATCCCTAGAGGCTAATGTTATTTTATGGGAAGCTCCATGAAAGGACCTGCGGATATCTTCCCAGGGAGCTAAATCGAAGCTTCCGCACAAATGGTGGTGTATCTTATGGATATCCTTGAGTCAAAAATATCGATACATATAAAGAATTAATAATTCGGAAGCCCTCCGAAGAGTTGAGGCAAGGATCACCGGTATCCGTGATCCGATGATCGGCAATGTCATTTTTTGAGGCAACTAACTCTCGATTGCGGTAGAACAGGCTCTTAGCTTATGACTTGGAGCACTTCACTTAAGTATTCTTGATTAAAGTTCAGGTATAACAAATCTATGAAGTTAACTATTATCTCTTGATGAAACTGATTTGACCTCATCAACAGGGTTTTGATTGTATGCAGTCCACAGAGTGCCCCCAGAGTTTGGCACTTATTTGGGTGTTTATTTAATGAAATTACATGTAGATAAATTCAAGATGATTTCAAATAATTGCTTGTAAGCTTAGTACGAGATAAACTTCAGGCTGCCTCAATGAGGTGTCCTCAAGATGTCCTGAAGATTCCTGAGCTGTTCTGAGGATTCCTGAGGAGTCCTGGGGCATCCTGGGAAGCTTCTCTTGAGTTCTAGAGCATAAAAAATTATTCCTTTACTTTCTTATTCAACTGTATTTTTGTAACTCAATTTCCATACTTACACTGCTCAATTCTTAATATCTCAGTTTTTCTTAACTTATATGACTTACACTTATTTTCAAGACTCATTAATGTCTTAGTAGTCCTTACTTATGACTCAGAACACCTTACATATGTTATTTTAGCTTAAGTTCAAGTTTAACAAATTTCTCAACTCAACTGTTAATTTTTGATAAATGTGCTTTGACCCCATCAACTAAGTTTAAATTGTACGCAGTTTACAGGTGCCCACACATGTGTGGGTGCTTATTTAGGCACTTATTTTACAACCGAGCATGTAAATGCATTCAAAACATTTGTTGCACTGCCTCAGGACATTTCAGGAATCCTCAGGACACCTCAGGACAACTCAGGACACCCCAGGACACCCCAGGAATCCTCAGGACTTTTTAGGACTCCCCAGGACACCTCAGGAATCCTCAGGAATCCTCAGGACATCTCAAGTTGTAATCACGTTAGACTCAGGTAGCACTCAAGTTGTACTGAGGTTGGTTTTAGAGGAATCTCAGGCTTTCTAGGTCACTTAGGCTTCTTGGGCTGCCTCAAGACACCTCATTCCACCACAGAACTCCTCAGGAATCCTTAGGAATCCTCCAATTAATATCAGGTTGTACTCAGGTGGCACTCATATTAGAAGGCTATGTCTTGCTGAATATTATTTGGTGGGGTAAAAACTATTGTTATTAGATAGTGAGCTTGAAGGAGCTCTTAATATATACTGTACAAATTGTATTTCCCCAGTCCGCAGTACTGCGGGGAATGTGCATTACTTTGCAATGCTGCACTTTGGCTGCAGCTGTGGCTGTGCCGCTACATTTATAGTAATAGTACCTACATGTATAGTTAACTCTCAATCAATAATAAATAATACCGGATTACTGGGAAAGTATGAGTTCTGGATAGCTCCAGCTTGCCATTCCAACACTCCCCCTCAAGCAGGAGATAGTCCAAGGCTTGCAGCAAAATGTTTTGCTTTGGAACTTGGAAGTGCCCTTGTAAATACATCAGCTATCATGTCCTAAGTTGGACAATAAATAAGTTGAATACTGCCATCTTCAATGCAGTAACAAATAAAATGGTACCGAATATCAATATGCTTTGTACAAGCATGAAATTGACCAGCTTGTGAATGTGCCAGTGCAATTGCTGATTGATTGTCACCATATAGTGTGAATGGTCCATTGATTGGGCCAAAAAGTTCTTCCAAGAATTGACAAAACCGAAGGGCTTTCTTGGCCGCATGAGATAAGGCAACATATTCAGCCTCAGTGGTTGATAGTGTGACAAGTTCTTGTTTCTTAGAACTCCAAGACACAGCACCACCATCAAGTAAGAATGCATATCCAGAAATGGCACGGCGTGTTTCTTGTGACATTCCATTTGCATCAGAATATATTTCAAGGCCCAGTTTCCGATTGGGTCCTCCAAATGTGAGTTTCCAGTGTTTTGTACCTTGTAAGTATTGGAAAACATGTTTCGATGCTTCCCAATGTATGCATCCTGGATTAGCCAGATATTGTGAAATATCTGATACTGCAAAAGATAAATCTGGACATGTTCCAATTGATACCCAATTGATTTTTCCTGTACCTTTGTGAAATGGTACACGAGCCATTTCCGCAATTTCAGGAGGATCAGTAGGACATTGATCTTTCGAAAGGTGTACATTTGGGTTCATAGGTGTTGCAAGTGGTTTACAATCTGCTATATTCATTTCTCTAAGGGCTGATTCAATAAAAGCTTCCTGTGAAAGAGAAATTGTCCGATTAGCACAATCTCTAGTGACTTTCATTCCAAGTAACCAATCAATTGGTCCCAAGAGGGTGACTTGGTATTGTTCTGAGATTTGAGCCTGAGTTTCATGAATTAATTTGAGAGAAGTTCCAGTCATTACAATATCATCAACATAAATCGCTAGAATAATGATGTCTGATCCAATGAATTTCTTGAAGACTGCATGATCCATCTCTAGAGGTGTGAGACCAATTTCCTTGAGACTGCTAGTCAGCATCTCATACCATTTGTGGCCAGATTGACTTAGTCCATACAAAGTCTTCTTCAACTTTAGGACATATTTTTCTCTCTGTCTGCAAAATTAATGTCTGGAGGTTGCTCCATATATATGTGTTCATCATCACTAAATGATGCATTTAAGTATGCCCCATAAAAATCTAAGACTTCAATATCCCAATCATTTTGGGCTGCAATTGCAAGGATTGAGCAAAATGAGGCAAATTTTGCAACTGGTGCAAAAGTCTCAAAGAAATCTACTCCCTCAACTTGGGTAAAACCTTTTGCTACTAGTCTGGCTTTATACTTATCAATATTTCCATCTTTCACCTTAATTTTCAATGTCCATTTGCAGTCAACCACATTGTGTTCTGCAGGCCTGGGAAAAACTTCCCATGTGCCAGCATCAAGTAAGGTTTTCAGTTCAATATTTATGGCTTCCTTCCACTTCTCCCAGTCATCTCTCTGTTTAGCTTCCTCATAAGATGGTTCAAGACCTTCAGCCTCAACTGAAGCTGCTGCAAGTCCAAATTCCATTGCATTATCCTGGTCTTCCTTTGGTTCTGGAGCTGGGAGTTGAATTCCTGTTGTAACTATAGGTGCAGATGGCCTGTTATCTGTACGGCCTTCACCACTGAGTAAATCCTGTACTTTTCGAGTTGCAGTATGTGTCCTTGGTCCTTCTATGATATTCTTTTCACTTAGTTGTGAAGAGACATCATATCTTGGTCTGGATTTAGGTTTGGGAGTTTCAGGTAATATTGGAAGAATTGCTGGGGCAGGTTGAGGTACTGGTAGATTTATTGGTTTTGCTGGGATTTAATGGTGTATTTGGAGCTGAATGTACTGGAGTTGATGCGTTTGAGTTTGAATTTTATTTTCTGTTTCTACCTGGATTGGGTTCGGAATGAATCCTTCATCCTCCCCCTCATGCCGAATCCCACCAGGTGCAAATGTTGGTATATCCTGATCAAATTTAATGCTCCTTTCCACTGATATCTTTCGATTTTCTGGCCAATAAATCCTATGTCCACTGGATTCTAGATCAAATCCAAGCCAGTTGTTAGAGTGTGTTGCATTTGCTTCTTGAAAAGTGAGAAACGGAATTGTTGGACCGTTTTACCGGTTTGGAATGTGTACATAGACCGCAAACATGTGTTTAAAGTGTATAGGAGTGGGTGGGCTCAACTATGGATCAAAGCTTATATTAAAGCTTATGTTCAGTTGTTCAGTGCAGATGGAAGTCAATGATTCGATGTTTGGTTGATAAGGGGTTTGTAGAGAAAAGAGAGAGAGAGAGAGAGAGAGAGAGAGAGAGACTGAGAGAGCAAGAGAGAGAGACTGAGTGAGCAAGAGAGAAGAAAAGCGATATGATTGCAAAATAACTGATCTGTGGACCTTACAGGCAAGGTCCCCAGCTTTTATAGCGTAGCGTTCAGTAGTTAATGTAGCTATAATGGTTCTGTCAGCCTGTGTAAGCGTAACCATGCAGTGAAATGAGCTGCGTGGTCTATGCATACAACTGAGCCGCAGTTCACGCAGAGCTGCGTGAACTGTCTCTCAAAAAAGGGAGGAATACGACGCATTGTCTAGGAAGGTCAATATGTCATGTTCACCATGAAAGATTGGTACGGGAATGTAAGTAGGGTCCGAATGACATTCGGAAATCGTGATATCGAGGACAGCTGGCAGTGGAGAGTCAAAGCGTTGCACAAAATAGAAAGACGTTGTTGGAATTCGTAATGAAAGAGATTAATCCATCATGGAACGAGTTCGTAGTTTGGAATAAGGAGTGAACAACCAAATCGTCAATAGAGAAGTTGAAAATTGGACGAGGATTTAATGAGAACGATTGTCGAAGGAAATGCCGGGAGGAAATGACAGGAATTCCGTTTGGTAGCGTCACTAGGACATTCGGAATAGCAATTGTGAGATGAATGACCGTGGTCGTCGGAAATTGGTGGTTGGGAAGAAGGGGATTGTGAAGGTAAGAGAAAGAAAAGATTTGGGCGCTTGTCATGAACCGGCAGGCTATTGCCGTCAGATTTCCAGTCCATCAGCCGTTGGTCTGATCGGACACGGACTCATTAGGAAGTGCAATGCTTCCTAACACCAGTGCCCAATTCTTGCCCTTCCTTCAAGTTTTGAATTGGTATCATCATGTACCCATACCTTTGCTCCCCACTCCTGAATTTGAGATAAATTTGGTTTCTCAACAAACATGACCTCATAAGGTGTTTTATTACCTAATGCTCGTGTTACTGAATGGTTCTTTAACCATATTACATGTTTCAAAGCTTCTCCCCACAAATTCCTTGGCAATCCACTAGAATATAGCATTGCTCTAATCCTTTCCAAAAGTGTTCTGTTGAGTCTCTCAGCAACTCCATTATGTTCTGGGGTGTCATGAACAGTAAGGTCTCTCTTCATACCTTCTTCTGCCATATATTTATCAAATATACCACTTAAATATTCTCTTCCTCTATCTGAGCCTAATACCTTTACTCTAATGTCCTTTTGTTGCCACAACCAGGCACAAAACTGTTTAAAGGCTTCAAATGTTTCATCCTTTGTTCTGAGGAGGTAAGCAACAGACCATCTTGAATGATTATCTGTAAAAGAACAATAATACTGTTTATGACTTGGTGTTTGTACTGGAGCTGGACCCCATACATCTGAATGTATAAGATCTCCTATATTTTCTGCTTGATTCTGCTCCCACTGCTTTTTAACAGGTTTTCGTGTCTTCTTTGCATACTTACAACTATTACAAGTTTTAACAGTTTCTGACTCATCAAGTTCAATGCCTTCAATCAGACCATCCTTGACCATTTTTTGACATGCTTCAGGTGCTATATGACCTAGTCAACAATGTAGCTTGTTGACTGTAATTTTTATGGTCTTTGCAGCCATTGCATGAGCCTCTGATTCATGGCTTACCTGATATAACCCATTCTTACACTGAAGTTCACCCAAAACTTTATCTTTCTTGTCATATATCTTGCAGGTATCTCCTCGAAATAACACTGCACCTCCAGCTGCAGCTATACAGCTAATTGACACTAGGGTGACTCCAAGTTTTGGTGCATATAAAACATCTTTTATCAGTACTTTAGCTGATTTTCCCTTACCTGGAATTGTAACATGCATGTCTCCTCTTCTAATGGCCTCAAATGTTCCACTATCAGCAGATCTTATACCTTTGGGTGCAATAGGGACAAAGTTAATAAACTTTTCCTTATATGGAGACATATGGCGTGATGCACCTGAGTCATAGAGCTCAGTGACTCCGCTCAAAAATTTCTCAGCATTTGCCAAAAATATACTGTCATATCCGGTAAGTGCTTTCCCAAAATCATCAACATTGATTTCTGTACATTCAATGTCCTCTGGTTGCTGTCTTTGTACAGCACTTTCATCAGGAACATCAATTTCTGTTAAGATAGGTTACTCTGGTAAATACTTTCTTACCTCTTGATCTTCTTCATTATCTGAGTCATTCTCTACCTCTTGTAGGTCAGGGATCCCAGTTTCATCATTGTCACTAAACCAGACATTGTCATCATCAGGTTGATCAGCCCTCCGATCTATTGGATCTGCATCATTTCCTGAAATACTCTGCAGGCTTGGCATCAAATTGCCATCCTCAGGTTCTATATCACTGTAATCCACAGTACTATGTGAGAAACATACTTTGGGTGAGTTTACTTCTAACTCTGAGCTTCCACATGAACCAGTTAATTCATTGTCCCCATTGGACCACAGGTATTCATCATTGAAATACATTCCATGTATACCTTGCAACTGTTCATTAACATTTTCTAGGTCTTCCCTAGGCTCAACATATCCTGAAAGGTTTTCCTGGACCATTGTTTCCCATTCAGTGTCTGACATCTCAGTCACATGCCATGCAGAGAGATCATCATCTGCAAAATTTGCTTGTTCTTTACCTTTTCCCTTCTTCCAGTTCTTTGTCCACTGGCCTTCCTTCCCTCCTCCTTCCTTGAAGCAATCACGCTTCATATGACCAATCTTACCACAGTTATAACATTTAACTGATTTCTTGTTTGCAGCTTTCTTTCAAGTGCCTGCAACATTATAGGCAGCTTCTTTGGCTCCTGAACATGTATCATTTTGCATTCCCAGGTTGCATCTATCTGCCTCATCCTGGATACCTCTAATATAGGTGTCCACATCAATGGTCTGCTTAAGGAGAGATGCTGTTGCTGTAATTGCAGCAAGGTAGGGATCATATGATCTTGGTAAAGCAGTCATAATTATTGCAATAAAATTGTTATTGCCAGGATCTGCTCCCATTGCAATGAGATCTTCACAAATTGCAATCACATGGGTAATGTAGTCTCTTACATCACCATCATATGTGCACCGCTCATCTTGTAGCTTGCACCTTAAATCCACCATCATTATTTTTGACTTCTTTTCAAATTCATCTACCAACTTTTTCCACATCTTTCCTACCAGAGTTTCACCTTTAATCTTCAAGAATAGTGAGTCTGGTAATGTACTTGCTATACTTTGCTTAATTACTGCTGATTCAGTTGTCCATATCTTCATTGTCTTTTCCCATGCTTCAATAGCAGCTTTTTCTGTTGATGTTACATTAGAAGCATCAGCAACAGATGGCTTTGAAGTGGGGACTGCCATTTCAGACAAATAATCCTGAAGTCCGGCAGCCTCAACTGCGAAGATAAATTGGTCACAATATATGACCCAATTAGAACCATCAGCATTGCACTTAGGCAAACGGAGGAAGTAATCCCCAAGCTTAGAGTTGCTTGTATTACCAGTAGACATTATAGGTAAACTTAGATGTTAGACTTTAAGTTGTTGAGTTCAATACTTGTTGTGATGAGTAGTCTCAAAGATATCTATTTATATTCAGTCAAGGGGCCCATAACCTATTAGAAGGCTATGTCTTGCTGAATATTATTTGGTGGGGTAAAAACTATTGTTATTAGATAGTGAGCTTGAAGGAGCTCTTTATATACTGTACAAATTGTATTTTCGCAGTCCACAGTACTGCGGGGACTGTGCATTACTTTTCAATGCTGCACTTTGGCTGCAGCTGTGGCTGTGCCACTACATTTATAGTAATACTACCTACATGTATAGTTAACTCTCAACCAATAATAAATAATACCGGACTACTGGGCAAGTATGAGTTCTGGATAGCTCCAGCTTTCCATTCCAACAACTCAAGCTGAACTCAGGTTGTGCTTAGAGCTCTCCTAGGCTGGTTCAGTTTATCTTAGGAACTTGAGCAGTTCCTGAGTGACCTGGGTCTCCCAGGTTTCCCAGACTCCTGAGGTCATTCTAGGTTTGCCTATAGGTCATCCTAGGTGGCCTTAGGCACAGACCATCATCAGCCAAAATATTCTGTGCCTGGGATGATCTTATAGGCTAGTCTAAAAAGGCCTAGGCAGCCTGGCCAACCTAGGTGACCCAGGAATCTGCGATCATCCCAGTACACCTGAGGAGGCCTGGTTGCAGCCTGAGTACAACCTAAATACATCCTAAGGCAGTATTATAATAACTTGGGTGATCTGGGTGACCTAAGCTACCTAGGCTACCTGGGCTACCTGAAGCTGCCTGAGGTAGCCTGAGGTAACCTGAGGAAGCCCCAGGAAGCCTTAGGTTCATCTAGAAAAAAGACTCCCAAGCTAACTAGTTGATGTTATCTACATGTATTGCAAAATTAAGCAGCCAAATAAGCACCAATCTGCATGGGCACCTGTGAACGGTGTACAATCAAAACTTGGTTGATGGGGACAATTCTATTACTTCAAGAAATAACAGTTAACTACATAAATTTGTTATGCTTGAACCTAAGTGTTGAATGTATGATGATATCTGTCATCATCTCAGTCATATGATGCTATCAGTCATTGCCAAGGTAGACTTACTCAACCTCTGTAGTATCTTAGTAAGTAGCTTTATGGATGACATCATAGGTCATGCACATAGAACATACTAGAAGGATACTACCATATATGTAATGGATACAGTACTATTGTATATAAGGACTCCAGTAGTACTGCTAATGATAACAACTTCTCTAGTTGGATAATTCTACTGAACAACCCCCTTGGCTCAAGTCTTATTTAACAACCCACTTGAGGTCACATATGGTCACATTAAGGTCACAACATATAACTTTGCCTCAGAACTCAATTTTTTGTGAAGGTCAGAGATTTGCTCTTGGTGCAGTATTCCAATTATTGTAGCCTTTAGGGATCTGCACCATAACTGTAAATTACAGCATTACAGTGCATTTTTATAGGTAGCCATGACCATCCCATACAACAATCTAAGGTCCTTTCTGTAGTCACAACTTGCAGCTTACCATCTGTCATATTTACTCATACAGATATGGCAATTTATGGCTGATGATATTAAATATCTTAGATTTAGATACCGATATGCAATGGGTAGCATTGGGGATATTTTAGCATTTGAGCTACTAAATCTGAGTTTAATTCAGCCTTAAGCATTGCCCAAAGTCTGGAGTCTTTATATTTCAGATACTGCCACCAGCCCTATTTGGGAATCTGAGCAGTTTGTGTTACAACTTAAGTAAGGTAAGGCATGAGGTGGTAGCTGACTTTTTTTTTTTTTCAAAAAAAAAATCACACAAAAGAATTGAAAAAAATCACACCCAAACATGTGTGACAAAAGTGTGATGGGGTTGCCAAACTAGCTTTTGCAAAAATTTCCTTTTTTGGGAGGGTTGTTGCCAGCAAGGGGGTTGTTCAGTAGAATTATCCCTTTTGCAATGGTGATGGAATGAGAGGATGGGCAGCTCTGAACCACATTGGCACTGCTCCAGATGTTCCATGCACATACCTCCTTTTTCATTAGAATCATTCCTGTCACCACCCAATGACTGACCAAATAGCAACCTTTATCTTTCAGCAAAAGATATTCTAGTGTTTGAGCTAGAACTGTTCAGTTCGGTTGACGAGATATTGGGGGGTGGTTGGTTTTGGAATATGGTGGCGGGACAACAGTTATCAAGTGGGGATGGAAAGACCTGTTCAGTATTGTTTTTGGGTATGGGTATTGATGATTGTGCTCATGGCTTACCGTTCAATTCCTTTGTTATAGTTATATATATACTTGCATACCATTTTCTAGGACTAAGCACCTTTAGATACCCTTGCTCATAGCACTATACTTTGGCGGACATTATCTTTATTTCACTTTTGTTCAGCATTGTAATCTAGAGACTGGGTTTTACCTCTGCAGGTACCTTGACTAGAACTAGTTCAAATGCTCTTATAAGTATTGAGGTGTGCGGAGTTTGTGTGGGTTTTTGAGAGGTGCATGGACCGGGTTGCTGGGTTTCTTTTTCAGCAATCCTCTAGATCACAAGTGTGTTGCTTTATATTACCTTGAAGTTATTTAGGCCAGTTACTTCCCCTTGAGTGTGTCCAAGTAGGACAGAATTCACTTAAGTAATTGATATTTTGTCAATGTTACTTGAGGCTGCTTGCGCCCTCCTAAGGGCTACTGAAGCCTGCTCAAGTGTATTGCCTGTCCATGATGACACCTGGGTCAGCCTGAGGCAACCCAGGTAACTAGAGTGACTTGAGTGTGGACTTAGGTCATCTTGGTACTTGAGTTGACCTCAAGTTGACTTGAGCCCAGAGTTCCTGATGTAGTTCTCTTAGTTCAGGCATTCAGCAAAACTACAGCACATTTGATTTGTGCTAGTTGTTGAAACCAACTCAAACTCTAATCACCCTAATCAGACAAACTGATAGGTATAATTAAGCAAAGAGGTTGTCAAAGGTTCCCTCAATACACTTGATTTGATGAAGGTACATGTACAGCAACAGGTTACGTGGACTGTATACTTATTGAAACTCAACACAGGTTGCTCCAAACTCATCATTCATTACCTGGCTGCAACCTGCTTTAAAGTTAAATTTTCACTGAATTCCTTGTGCTTAAGGTTTGTAAGGACATGGAATGAACAAACACTGTCATACACTACATTAGATGTGTTACATAGCTTCAAGCTTGCAAGATATAAACTAACTTGTTATTAACTTGAGCCATCAAAATTTTCAAACCGCTAACTTGTGCCAACTTGGCCAAAGTTTGCTGTTACAAATAAATTTCAAACAATGATCAATTTATCATTGCCACTGCATATATGCAGTTGAACACCCCAGAATGACTTTATAAAGTCTTCTATAGATGTTCTTCACTGTTTCCATGCAAGAGGTGTGCAAAAAAAATTAATTATACATTATCTTGTATTTTTCTGGTAAGGTTGACAGACCCCTCCCTCCCCTCCTGTACCTGTCTTATATAGAAGGAAGTTCCCACGGTTACATAAGCAATTTGCGATGAGTTACCCTGCATTTACCCCAAACATGCTATTTACTTTCCTAAATTGTACCATTTCAACCAGTTGTTCAGTCCCAATGAGTATCATGGGCTTACATCAGCAAAACCTGTGAGATGGTCATAGGAGCCATAGCAAGCCATAGCGGGTCATAGCAGCCATAGTCCCGCACAGAACTATGAACTGCTGTGAATTCCTATGGCTTGCTATGAGTTTCTACGGGATCACAAAGCTGTCAATGCAGCTGTCAACCCATTTCGGCATCAGTGTCGCCGCTTGACAGCTGTCGTTTTCTCCCGCCAACACTACATAATGCATCGTCGTAACTTAGACTTTGACAAGCTCTGTTTCCCCCCCAAGTCAATCCTGAGCCACTTTGGTTTGGACTATGGTACGTAGTTGCATTTAAGCAATGTCTCTGACAGCGTGAGGGTCACCACCTATGATATATACTAGTATTATGACAGATATGTAGTTGTATTAGTAGTTCTACTAGTTTCGCTATTCCTACTATGATTAGTACAATAATATGATTTTATGATTATTTTTGTCCATTTTTGGTCTTGCAAAGTGCAACGAAGCAATTCAAAAGATTAATATATTTGTATTGAATAGAGCCATTCCACGATCAAATGCCTCGAAACCGGTGCATTCCATAGCAACCCATAGCAGTCCATAGCAATCCATAGTTCTGCACAGATGGGTACCTTGCTATGGGTGCTGCACAGAACTGTACACCCAGGTTTTGCTGATGTAACTTGGTTGAGAACTAGTTAAAGACTGAAAAAATTGTATCATTCACCAGTTCAGGCACCATTGGGCACTGCTGAATTTCCATGTTTGGGTTAAAGCTTCATTTTTGGAGCATTACAGAGGAATTTTCCAGTTCAGGGCCACCATGGTATGCATTACAAATTGAGATTTTCAGGAGTTCAGAGGGACTGCATTATGCAATTGGTTGAAGTAGTACAGCACTCTTGTTTCATCCCTCACTTTCTCTGCCACCAGATCTGTAGAATACTGAATTAAATATTTCACTTCATCTAAACAATCTCTGTTTTGTAAAATTGGGATCTTGAGCAACCCCTTGAATTGTAGGTGATAAATAATCCAAGCATTCTAGATAGTGACTAATGGGAGAGTCAGCAGATTATGTACTTTTCCACCTTTCAAACACTAAACATGCACAATATATATATAAAATCAATGATTCCAAGTTATATTAATGCAATAAATTAAGTTTAGAAATTTAGTTTTAAGCTCTCTTGACCCCTCCCAAGCCTCCCCCTCCCCTCCCTACCCTATACCATTTCAGCAGTCCTGAAAACAATCAGTAATCTATATTTTCGGCCCGGCTGAAGCTGATTGCTTCAGATTCTGTCCGAAAAATGACATTTCAGAATTTTGCGGAAGGTTCTAACTTCAATTGGTCTGAATGTATTTCCTTCTGTAGTTCTATGAAATATTTATTTTCCATAATCCTCCGAAAAAGTACGTTTCAAATAGTGACTAAAATAATTTATTTCTCACAACGCTTCAGTCAGACTGAAGCATAATTATTGGCGGTGTGACGTTGTATAACACGGCGATCTCATTCACATCAAAATCCCACCCTTTTCGGCATTTCCATGGCAACGAGCACACAAGGTTCCAATTACATCTATGGTGCTAAAAACATCAATTCGATGTCCTAAAACAATATTCAGTTTTCCTAAATTAAATGCACATTTTTGGTGGCTTTCTACATGTAGAAAAAGTTTGTATAAGTAGGTGATCTTGTATAATAGACCAATCTTTAACTGTAAATGCTTTTATAATGGTTAGGTTAGAGAAGTTAAAACGTTTAAAACAACTTTCCATTCACAAGTTAGCAGAGTTTGAAATCCAAGTTAGTTTGGTAGGGCCCATAGTATTGTACAATAGCACTTTAATGATGGCTAGTCAACTACAATAGAACCCGATCCGTCTGTTGATGTACAGCATTGGATGAGTGATCATCCGGCTGTAAGCCGGAGCCTGCCCTAAATTATCGTCATAATGCTCAATTCCTCCATCTAATCAGCTCAGTGAACCTCCGTATTAGGCAAAATCAACCCGGGGGCCCGCGTGTATTGGGAGACGCTCCGAAGTGGGTCGTCGTACATATTTACATAAGTACCGTGTATAGCATACTTTAGAATAAAACAGAAACAAAACAGCCTGAGGGAGAAGGTGGGAGGGTAATGCGAATAATGAAAAACACTATTGAGACGGAGAGGACTATAAGCGAACAAGGAAAACAAGTGAATTTCCGCACGTACCTGGTGAGACGGAGAAGACTCTGGGACCTCCGTCTCACCATCGCCGAGTATATATAAATGACTCCTGTAAACAGGGGTTAGCACGCCGCACGGCTCAGCGCTCTGAGACTCACCTTTTTGCGACGGAACCACTTTCGACCTCGCTAGGTGGGTCCCGTACAGGTATGTTCGCATCGCATTGGTTTATCCCTTACTGATTAGACTTCAGTAATCCTTCTGGATTAAATCCGATTAATGTTTCAACGCTTCAACTTTGATGCTCAAAGGTATCAACGCTTCTGAACTTGAGGGGGTTGAGTATACTCAGACGTTGAAATAACACTAGGCCAGTACATCCAGTTTCACTTAGATCTCTTGCATTGAGGTACAATATTATAAGTAGTACACGGATAATTCTGTTCTTTTCTCCCTTTTTCGAACTTGAAAAACTCGCGAAGAAAAACCAAAACTTCACAGACATAGGCCATGAGCCAAGAGGTATGAAAACTATGGCGAACAAATTTAAGACACCAACGCGCTCTCAATGTTGAATCTGTATTCAATCGACATTATCAGCTCGCCACTTCATCCAATTGAAATCAAACATTTACCCAGCAGGTGCAGTCGCACATCCAGAGCCAGCACCAAGCGTCTCGAACGCGCCATTGGTACAGTCATCGTGGCCGCCGCCGGATTCATAGAACGCGATTGAGTGGGGGACACCAGAATAACTCCATGACCTTGCCGACCCGCCATTGGTGAAGGCGAGACATCCAGTTCCGATCGAGCCAGTGGATACAATCGAGCCAGTGCATCCCGCCCCCGCAAAGGCGGTGACTGAGGCAGACAGCGCTGGAGCGGCAGCAAGGACTGCGGTGATAAAGACGACTCGGATGTTGAATTGCATTGTTTTTAGCTGCAAAAAAAAAAAAGTGGAGTGAGCTGAGGATTATATGGCAGGAAGATGAAGGTGAAGAGATGATGCTAACCTGAGCAAAAGTAGGAAGAGGAGCTGAGTGAATACCATCCAGAAGAGCAGGTATTTATGCGTTTTCTTAGTCCATCGAACGAGGCCTAGTAGGAGCGCATTATCTTCGAGCGAATATGTTAATACATATTAGCCGTCGTAAACGGGATACTCGGCATCCGAAAAAGTAACCAGATGCCGAGTATAACTTGCAAGGCGTACATTCGATACTTTCATTCTGTGCTCCCACAAAGGTGTAAGTATTTGACGGAGAATCGTTACTTGCGGGAATTCAATCGCCATTGCCGTCTAATTCGGATGAATATTACAGTGTCCCATCTTGTGCAAAGTGTCACCCTCGCTGAATCAAGGAGTCTCCTGCGGTCTTCTCCAATCCCCACTTGGTAGCAGCTGCTTACTCAGTCTCGCTCAATGAATGAATCCCCGGTCTCCCTCCAATCTCCAGCTATTACTCAATTCAAATCAGTGCTCGGACCCTTTGATTCCTGTAATCCTTGAATGAGAAGTCTTTGGAACGTCGCCGCATTTTTTGCACTGCAAATCCGGTATCAAATCGATTCACTGAATTTATTAGGTGGCTTTGGAAGTGAATGCTTATTGAACATTGATGAATTCCTAGTTCATTTGAGGTCCTATGCCAAGATTTAGAAAGTGCGGTCACGGGAGGTATAGGTATGGAAGCTAGGAAGATAGATAGATTACACGATACGATCCCAGGATGTTGAACTTCGAGGGCCGAAGCAATATTGGGATATCGTGAGCTTCAACAGTTGAGAGACAGGAGTATTCGACATTCAAATATACAGCCATAGTATAGGTAATCACAATCCCAACATCTTGAGCGATTTTAATAAAGAGTCACGCTTGGTGGACCCGACTGCACCCTGAAAGATGCACCTGTCAGCAACTCAGAAAATTTCACGAAACTCTTGGTAGATCTTGGCATGGATCTTTGCCTGCCTTCGCGTACTTCCACATTCTTCACCGCACCACCTCCACCATTGACCTTGTCTTTACATCGGGCACATCTCTTGCCCTCTCATCACCGAATGCACTACGAGCGACGGTCACACGTCCCTACACAAACTAGTGGAGACCACTATCGATCTCTCCGTTGTACGGAACTTCGATCCGGCTAGCCGCCCGATTTTCAGGTTAACAGAAAACATTCAAAGAGAAGATTCGAGGAGAAATTAGAGCCGCAAAACTAGTTCCAATATGTTTGAGCGTTTCGACCAAAAGTTCACGGGGTGACACTGGGTGACCTGCCCTGTTTCACAGATTGCAGTGACTGCGACGAATTTGTGAACTGTTTCGCATGATACATTCCGATGCAGCCTGTGCAGGTATTCAAACCCATTAAGTGCCTCATTTTGGAGCTGGGTTTGGCTTGTTTACAGTGAGTTTGAGGATTTTGGACAAATTTTGAGGTATTTTTGCTTATCTTTTGACCCATTCTGAAGACTTTTTTTTTTGTTGCAGTTATCACACTGTTCACAGCTTGAGATGACCAGTGGCGACCACCAGTGAACTGTTCATTTTGGATAAATGTGACGCGTGACTGAACTTTCGGTCGAAACGGTACAGTAGTCAAATGTTTCAATACCCTTGTCTTGCCTTGTCTCGCACTGTTGAAGCACGTTCAATTCGATAGCCTAATATTCAACATACTAGCTTCTATATCTTCCGTTACTGACTTGGCAGTGACCTCCTGCCATTTGCCTGCAGTGCCTTATGACTTTAAACGAGTCAGAAGTTCACGCGCAGAACTTAAAAAGCTTGAGCATTATACATAGATATAGATTTGATCCCAGATGAAGATAATACTTTACTGAAAATCTTCATAAACTGCCTGTAAGGGCGGCCCGGGAAAGAGAGATCATGCCGTATCACGGCAAGAGATCATATTTACAGCTTTGACGCCCTTATAAAGGAATTCGAATTGAAACCCATTTCAGCCTCAACCCTGTGTATTTAAAAATTTTAACTGATGGCTAGCGCATGGACCTATTTTCATGATCCACACTTAGCATATACTTAGTGTCACTCCCATCTTATGCAAAGTGCTAATCTCGCTGAATCGTCCTCCATCCACCACATGGTACTCTGACCTCAATGAATGTGCCTCTCCCAATCTCCAGTTCAAAATCGTGGTGGCGACGCGGACTACTAAAGTTCCCACTCACCGGCATTGACCGGAGTGACCCACAATCACAAGATCCCAAAGGAATGTCAGAGGGGTTGTCAGAAGGCAATGACGTTGTTCAGCGTGTAATTTATCTACATATCTATCTTACAAGCTTCAATACATCTTGTGACTGCACTTCTAACTCTTGGCATTCGACCTCAGACTTGAATGTTGCTTGAATGAGTCAGGAATTCATTATGTCAAGCACTGTGACAGCACTTCATTTACATTGGTACCGGATGCAGAGAAATTGAAAGAATATGGCAAGGTTTCAATTTTTTCTCATTCAAGGCCCGCAGGAATCAAAAGGAGCCTCGGGGCATCGAGTATCTTTATTCTATACACTACTGTAGTGATTCTTGAATGTTATGGTTGTTTGCAGTACATTAAGTGTAATGGGTTGGTGACCGTGGTGAATGCCTTCTGATGTATGGGCTTTGGAGTGGACTTTTCGCTTAGATCTCCTGCATTGAGGTATGATATATATAGTACATGGATAATTCTGTTCTTTTCTCCCTTTCTCGAACTTGAAAAACTCGCAAAAAAAAAACTAAAACTCCACAGACATAAGCCATGAGCCAAGAGGTATGAAAACTATGGCGACAAATTTAAGACACCAACGCGCTCTCAATGTTGAATCTGTATTCAATCGACATTATCAGCTCGCCACTTCATCCAATTGAAATCAAAACTTACCCAGCAGGTGCAGTCGCACATCCAGAGCCAGCACCAAGCGTCTCGAACGCGCCATTGGTACAGTCATCGTGGCCGCCGCCGGATTCATAGAATGCGATTGAGTGGGGGACACCAGAATAACTCCATGACCTTGCCGACCCGCCATTGGTGAAGGCGAGACATCCAGTTCCGATCGAGCCAGTGGATACAATCGAGCCAGTGCATCCCGCCCCCGCAAAGGCGGTGACTGAGGCAGACAGCGCTGGAACGGCAGCAAGGACTGCGGTGATAAAGACGACTCGGATGTTGAATTGCATTGTTTTTTAGCTGCAAAAAAAAAAAAAAAAATTGGAGTGAGCTGAGGATTATATGGCAGGAAGATGAAGGTGAAGAGATGATGCTAACCTGATCAAAAGTAGGAAGAGGAGCTGAGTGAATACCATCCAGAAGAGCAGGTATTTATGCGTTTTCTTAGTCCATCGAACGAGGCCTAGTAGGAGCGCATTATCTTCGAGCGAATATGTTAATACATAACATATTCGCCGTCGTAAACGGGATATGACTTGCAATGCGTACACTCGAAACTTTCATTTCTGTGCTCTCAGAAAGGTGCAAGTATTTGACGGAGAATCGTTACTAGCGGGCATTCAATCTCAAACCCCACACGGAGACACACAACCCCAGTTCCGTGAACTATGTAGTGGTAGAGCAAAAATTGCGAGATAGGGGCCGATCCGAATTACTACTATTACTAACTCGGCGAGTTGGGACAGTCATTTCAAAGGTTTTGGGTCGTGGCTGGTTGCAGCTGGTTGTGGAGCGAAAATAAAGTAGGTGGAGGGCTCAGGAGCCTCAATCATAGTATCTCGTTCTTTTGTTCAGACTTAATGGCTTTGAAGCGGGAGGATCTGAAGAAGATATCTGGAATATTCTGTTAGCAACCCCCTATTTGTGATTGATTTCCGACAACCCCTTCCTGATGGCGCATACTTTTCCAGTCCGATCAGCAACTCTCAAACGTTGCTGACTCAGTCAAGGCTTGATCTTGATTGCGGAGGATCCGACCAATAACTATGGTGGTCAAAAGGGTGAAAAAACAAAATAGCACGCGCTCACTAATTATTGCACGCTCACTCACTGATTATTGCCATGCGCGCTCACACATAAGTTATTGCATTCGCGCTCACTCGCAAAATCTTGCGCGCTCACTCACTAAATTATTATGCGCTCACACACTAATTATTGCATTTGCGCTCAATCGCAAAATATTGCGCGCTCACTCACTGAATTATTGCACGCTCACTCACGTATTATTGTGAGTGCACTAATTCTTATTGCAATGTACTCAACTTGTAACTAAATTTCTTAGTACCGGGCCGTTCCGAAAGGTCCAAATAGTCATGTGATGACTATACGGAACGGGATCGGAGTGGGCCGCATCGAAGGTGAAAATCGAAGGTGAATTCCCTTGAATTCCTCTGCAGTTATTCTTGGAATACTCAATGTAGGCAAAGAGTTTAAATTGTATGTTTAAAAAGGAAGCCATACCTGTTACCTTCGTCCACCCAGTCGAGAACCAGATACAAGAGGTTGAATTGTGAGATGAGTGTCGGGAAGGTCAATGTTCCTTGTATTAGGCAGGTCTATACCATGTTTGGACCTGATGGGCTTGGCAAATGGTCTAGGGAGAACATGGTCTGGGGACTCGGGACTCGGGAGTTATGGTGAAAGTGGACGTCTGAGTCAGCTGACTGCCATGCTGGCAAACGGCATCATGCGGCCGGGCATTGGCGTGCCACGTTGCCATGTCAAAGTTTTCCCATCGTGTCGTTCTTTCTTTCGTCGCTGCTTTCCTCAGGCTCCTCCTCAGATTCCCCATTCGTCTTGCCAAATTTAACGTTCTCTGCCCGGCTGGACATTGTATTCGGATATCACTAATTGCGTTGGGGGCTCTTCAAAGGTGCGTTACCAATTCTTTCGTCAGAAAACCTTTCTCATCACTTCTTTTCTTCAGTGTAGTTCCAATTGTACCTTAAATACAGAATCATTTTCCCGGCAGACACTGCAATGGTTATGGGCCCAACTTCGATGCTAAAGTTTTCTTCTCCACTACTGAGTACCTTTGTTCTACCTGTTGTTCGCCTTCCCTGTAGTTCCATATCTTCCTTAGTTCCATAGTCCTTACTGGTACTAGTTTGGTTTCCTTGAAATCCAATGCCTATCTTGAACGATACAGCCCTTGTTATCTTGTACTTGAAAGATCCACTGACATCTTTAGCATGCAATAATAAGTGAGTGAGTGAGCGTGCAATAATTAGTGAGTGTACAATAATTTAGTGAGTGAGCGCGTAATAATTTAGCGAGTGAGCGCGCAATAATTAGTGAGTGAGTGCGTAATTTGGCGAGTGAGCGCGCAATAATTAGTGAGTGAGTGAGCGTGCATGGCAATACTTAGTGGGTGAGCGTGCAATAATCAGTGAGCGCGTGCTATTTTATTTTTTCACCCTTTTGACCACCATAATATGAATAACACTGATGAAATCTCCAAAGGAAGGGGTTGTGCAACCAGCCACGACCCCAAAACCTTTAAAATGACTGTCCCAACTCGCCGAGTTAGCAATAGTATTCATTCGGATCGGCCCCTATCTCGCAATTTTTGCTCTACCACTACATAGTTCACGGAACTGGGGTTGTGTGTCTCCGTGTGGGGTTTGAGATTGAATGCCCGCTAGTAACGATTCTCCGTCAAATACTTGCACCTTTCTGAGAGCACAGAAATGAAAGTTTCGAGTGTACGCATTGCAAGTCATATCCCGTTTACGACGGCGAATATGTTATGTATTAACATATTCGCTCGAAGATAATGCGCTCCTACTAGGCCTCGTTCGATGGACTAAGAAAACGCATAAATACCTGCTCTTCTGGATGGTATTCACTCAGCTCCTCTTCCTACTTTTGATCAGGTTAGCATCACCTCTTCACCTTCATCTTCCTGCCATATAATCCTCAGCTCACTCCACTTTTTTTTTTTTTTTTGCAGCTACAAAACAATGCAATTCAACATCCGAGTCGTCTTTATCACCGCAGTCCTTGCTGCCGCTCCAGCGCTGTCTGCCTCAGTCACCGCCTTTGCGGGGGCGGGATGCACTGGCTCGATTGTATCCACTGGCTCGATCGGAACTGGATGTCTCGCCTTCACTAATGGCGGGTCGGCAAGGTCATGGAGTTATTCTGGTGTCCCCCACTCAATCGCGTTCTATGAATCCGGCGGCGGCCACGATGACTGTACCAATGGCGCGTTCGAGACGCTTGGTGCTGGCTCTGGATGTGCGACTGCACCTGCTGGGTAAGTTTTGATTTCAATTGGATGAAGTGGCGAGCTGATAATGTCGATTGAATACAGATTCAACATTGAGAGCGCGTTGGTGTCTTAAATTGTCGCCATAGTTTTCATACCTCTTGGCTCATGGCTTATGTCTGTGGAGTTTTGGTTTTTCTTTTGCAAAAGTTCGAAAAAGGGAGAAAATAACAGAATTATCCATGTACTACATATATTGTACCTCAATGAAGGAGATCTAAGCAAAAAGTTCACTCCAAAACCCATACCTCAGAAGGCCATTCACCACAGTCACCAACCCATTACACTTCTTTTATTTTCAGTTACATCAGCAAAACCTGGATAATTGTCATGGCTGTCATAGCAAGCCATAGCAAGCCATAGCAGCCATAGAACTATGAACTGCTATGAACTGCTATGGGTAGCTATGAGTTGCTATGAGCTTGCAGATATATATTGCCCTTTGACATCCATAGCAGCCCATAGCAATCCATAGCTCTGGATAGATGGGGACCTTGCTATGAGTGCTATGATGCTGGACAGAGCTATCCAGCTCTGTCCAGTACACCCAGGTTTTGCTGATGTACACTCCAAAAGGACAAATAAATCTGCTTGAATGAAATACAAACTGATTTACGTATTAAAAAATCACTTATGAGTAAAAAATTGAGTGAAATGTAATTGTTCAGTCAATCTACTTAGATTACCAATAATGGAGTGGCAGCCAACTTATTTTGCTAACTTATTTAACTTATTTCTTCCCAAACTTATGAACTTTACTCAGTGAACATCAATTTACTTGGTGGATCTATTATGGCGTATTTACATAATGCTACCTTCACAAATCAAATGTCTTGTATGCTGTCCCACTGCTCACTATTGTTTGTAAGAGTACCCAAATACAGATGCTATAACTGTTCAGCTTAACCAGATGCTTCTTCAAAGCTCACACTCCACATCAGCAAAACCTGTATTTTCGCTGGAGCTGCTGGAGCATCCAGAGAATTGAATAAGTCTCCAGAGAGCTCTGGAGAGAACAAAGCTGCAGTTGCCAACTGCTTTATCTTCGAAAAAGGCTCGAGTGGTCACGGAGCCTGAGGTAGAACGTGCTCTCTACCTTTGGGTTCGACACTTGAACATCGAGAAAGGCGAGCTTGCATCAGGGCCAATGCTCCTAGCAAAGCGCGCCGCTTTCGAAGATGCATTGGATATTCCAGAAGAACGCCGATTTAAAGGGAAAGGCTGGCTTCCATCATTCTGCAAAACCTACCAGATTCGAGAAATGCGTAGGCATGGCGAGTCCGCATCGGTTGATCCTGCAGTTGCAAAAGCAGAGTCACAGCGTTGCGCTGCTCTCAATGATGGTTTTGCTCCTGAGGATATCTGGAACGATGATGAAACCAGCTTTTTTTGGACAGCACCACCTGATCGAGGGCTTGCAATGAAAGTGATGAAGGGAAAGAAGAAGGATAAACAGAGGATTACCGTTCATTGCATTGTCAACGCGACCGGAACCAAAATATTTCCTCTCATGTTCATTGGCAAATCCAAAAAGCCCCGTTGCTTCGGCAAATTAGGGCCGAACGAACGAGGAATTTATTATCGAAACAACAAAACAGCATGGATGACGAGCGAGTTTTACGAGGAGCGTATCCGATTATTTGACATGGAGATGGGAAGGCAAGGGCGGAAAGTGATTCTCTGGAGCAATAATTTTAGTGGCCACACCATCGACTATGTCCCGCGCAATGTTACACTTCGTAGATTTCAGCCCAACCTAACCTCCTATGTCCAACCTCTTGACCGAGGAATCATCCGAACCTTCAAAGCACATTTCCGCCGCCTATTCTGTCTCCGTGCAATTGAACGAGATGATGCAGATGAGGATGATATTTTCAAAATCAATTTGTTGGAGGCTATTCAGATAGCGAAGAAGGCATGGACTTTTGTTACACCAGAGACAGTCGCAAACTGTTGGAAGAAGTCCGGAATAATTGCATCGTTAGTTCATCTGTTAAAATATTTTCTGATTGCACTAATCACCTTCTAGAACTGCAAACATTTCGAACACATCCACCTCTGAATCCCTCGACTCCCAAGCTCTTGCCATTGTCCGTGCATTTGTCACAACACCTATGATTTGACAGGAAGCGGAAGATGCCCTTGAGAAGCTCTATGGCGATGCGGATGTTGACAGAAAGTGGGACCAGTTCCTAAACAAAATCACTGACTTAGAACCCGATGCCGATACTGGACCGATTCTCACAGAGATCGATGCGTACCTCACCAAAGTCACCAACCAACCTTCCACTGCTGCTTCAAAGGATCCAAGGCTCCAGGTTGTCGAGGACGAGCTCATGGATCATGTGGGAGAGTTGAGAAAGCGAAACCGTATTCACGGAGTCCCGCTTACTCTTGATGAAATTATTGATCCAATTGAGGAGGCAGAAGCTGGCGATGAAGAGGGATGGTATGGTGAAAATGCAGAGGTTAAGATTGTTGAGCAGGTTCAGTATGAGAGAGCTGTGAAGAATGGGGAGATTATTGAAGTTGATGATGAAGATGACAATGAAGATGCACCTCCAGTCATCAGTCTTCGAGAGCTTCTGCAGAGCTGCAAAACACTGGAAATACAGTGCTTGACACAAAACCTTGAGGATCCCAAGTTAGCTGAGCAAGGAATGGAGTTGATGGAGCAGATTAAAAGGTTCAGAGGTGCGGTTCAGAAGTTCAGTACGAAGAATGCGAAGCAGACACAGTTGGACAGCTTTTTCACTCGTGAATAGTCACACATTTGTATGAGTAATGCACCGGGCCGCTAGGCCGAAAATATTCGATTTTTTGATGATTTATTCAAGTTGAATAATATATCATAATGAATAGAAAAAACCTGGAACGACCTCTATTCATTGCGAGATACACAACTGTACATCTGAAAAGGTATTTTGTCCTTGTAGAAAGTGCTCTATTTTAGTATTATGTTTGTACTACAGAGGCAAACCCGGAAGCAGAACAAAAATATAAAATTGATGTATTTTCTGGGGAAAACTGTCAATTTAGTCAATTTTCTTTTTGTATTGGGGTTATATACAGAAGCAAACCCAGAAGTGAAAAATACCCAGAAGCAAAATATTTGATATTTGAGTCATGTAGAATGTGTTTTAGGATGTGGTTTTTTTTATACAACCTCTAGAAGGGTTTCTGGACATGACTACAATAGCTTAGATATATAAAATCCCTTATAATATGATCATATATGAACACTATGCCAAAAATGCGATTTTTCTCAGTTTTTAAAATATCATGAATTGTACCATGAAATATGTGGTATTTTTGGGCATACAATAGATTCAATCTACTCTATGAGCATGCAAAGCCATGCTACAAGCAATCCCGAAGGGATGCGCCTGTGTAGAGGCCCAATTAACCCAAAATTTCGCTTCTGGGTTTTTAGCAGGTTTTGGCAGCAAAAGAAAAATTAATTTATGATGCCATTTGTAGGCCCTCAAAAATTTTGATAAAATCAGATCGTAGTCCTCGCATATTACACGACCCATAGAAAAAAAGGAATCAAGAGAAATGCAAAACTGCCCCGAATATATCAATTTCCTGAGAATTTTTTGCTTCTGGGTTTGCTTCTGTATGTCCAATAAGAACAGCATAAGTTTTGCAGAATTTTCTGTGTGCATCTTACCTTCGAAATGTGTTGATCTTCTTGAAGACCAGCAAAATGCCGATTCGCCAAAAAACCCTGATCCGGAACATCACATGGATTACCTGCTACCACTCTCAGAAACCCTCAGAAATGCAACAGAACTATGTGTCTACCATCTGATTTGCTCTATCATGCCTCCTAGTCAGGACCGTGGTGGTTGTCCATGTGGAACCAAGGCACAGTAGAAGAAACAGGCCATTTATGTGACTTTTGTGATTTTGGGCGATTTTATTTCATTTTCATCACAAATTGAATTATTGATGTATCTATTGTATCATATTCATAATTTACATGATTCAGAGACCCTGTTAAAAAAAACCGGGCACAGAAAGCTGCTCTACAGTTCGCAAAAAAGAGATGTTCCGGTTCTGGGTACATTCCAGTTCCGGGTTTGTCTCTGTATATACTCGCTATGTACGTAAGTGACCGGACTTAGCATATGCTTGGCCGGCGCGGTATGTCCGGTCACTTACGTACATAGCGAGTAGTGTTACATAGCTCATGTAATGTTTTCCCTATATAGGGCTATTTCAAAATGGTTCAGCATCCAAATTGCTGAAAGTCCTACCCAAGGTGTGCCTTGCCCCAATATAAATTGTTCTGCACTGACCATTTGCTCACAACTATTCCAAAGTGAGGTTTTACATTTGATAATGAGCTGGCAATGCTAACTTTACAGAGGCAGCTGCATTTATATAACTACTGTGAAATTTGAACTTCACAGAAAATTGCTTTGAGTCCATCCACTTCCTCACTTTCCTGACCACTAAGTCACTGACGCCCCTCTCAATTAGAACATCATTGACTGCTGTAACTTGTATTGACTCACCATATCTCTGGCACTAGTTATGATTTTATTTCCGGAGTTTTTGGTACATTTACTTCCCTCAATTCATACTTTTCTCCACTAACAAACACTCATTGCAGACTCTTGTGCTCATCCCAGACACACTCTATACACTACTCCTCCCTACAGACCCTTCTTATAGTTCTGCATCATCACAGCTACCTTCTTTTCCATTTCCCATGTAGTAGACACTTGAGCAATACCATACTAGTAATAGCTATATCCCTATTTGATACACTGGCTGTGAATAATTTTTGTTGCACTCAGAATTGGGAAAGTAGACAATGTTGAGCCCACTCAAAAACATGCTATCTATACCCATATCTGTGGGAGAGGCTGCTGTTCATCAGCAAAACCTGGGTGATCCCACAGCAAGGTCCCCCTCTGTACAGAACTGGACAGCTCTGTGGCTTCTGTGGATTGCATTGGGGCTTCTGTACAGTGCTGTACAGCAACCCACAGCAGCCCATAGCAATCCACAGTTCACCCAGGTTTTGCTGATGTTGAATGTATCTAATATGCACATATGCTCAATATATGCTACTCCAGCTGAGCATTATCCAGTTTTTGCTAACATTTGTGAAATGAAATAGTTAACAACATGTTAATCATAGATGGCTAGGACCCATCTTAATTTATGTTAATAATTGCTGTAGCTTGTAGGGCTCAATGTGGCACCTGTGATAGGCTGTCTTTCAATGTCCTAGAGATAAGGCATTGGATTTTCAGTAAGTATATGAGTCACTAACTTTGAGGGCTTTATGCTAATGAAGTCCGCTTGGCAGAAGATCCAATCAGACATGGTGATTTTCAGAAGGTTTGGATCAAGAATAGAACAGGAAAAATGGTTTTGTATTTAGTAGTAGGATCCAAGGGTTCATGTTGGAATTTGGTATCAGCTGGTCAAGCTGGATACAGAAATGGGACATTGGAGTCCCGCAATTGGTCCCATAAATCAGTGATAGGAGTATTGTATATATATATATATTATGATGTCATTTGAATATTGTAAAGTACTTATATAGGTTGTAGTTACTTATGTATGGTACTTGTTTGCCTCTGGGCCTGCATGAGGTCAAACATTCAATAAATTCATTGCAGTTCATTTCATTATTTTAAACAGTTCAATACAAGAGCACTGAGGCTGAGAGAAACAGGGAACAACAGAAAAGAGATAATAATTCAAATTTATTGGCAAAATAACTAGTCTGAGGTTACAAAAGATCATGACTAGTTTATAGAGAATTGTTGGCCAGGGATGCAGCAAGGCTTGGTGTAGTTAAAAAAACTTCTGTGCAGATGCTGCACAACTGAACCATTGTTTGCAAAGCAGACAGATCATTGAGTATCAAGACAAGGAACATACCATGGGATGTAGGTATGACCCTTAAAGGTTGATAGATAGGTGAACAAGTAAACATTTAGTGGTTATAGAAGAATACATGAATCAAAAGTGAGTGCTGGTAATCAAAATGAAGGAAATGAGGGTTTGGAATACCCAGTGTCAGAGCTTGGGATGTCAAGAGACCCAACAGGCTGGAGTGTTATGTTGTCAAAGATAAGTTAGTACAAGGGGATCTTAAAGATGACATCACCAAAAAGGAAATTAGATGCTTGAGAGGCCAGACATAAGAAGGAAGGATTGAGGTAATAGGAAGTGCAATGCTTCCTAACAGCCAATTTTCAGTGTTTTCAGTCCAGCAATCATAGATCACATTGAAACAGCCTGTGTGAGCAGTGAACAGCTTCTTCACTTCATTGCAAGTCACCATGTAAACAGTGTCAATATCATGGCGAAGTGTGTGGTGGGAGGGAGGTTTGGCCTTGGGGTTCAGGTAAGTGAAAACCTGAATGAGCTCATCATCCTCAATGATTTTGTCAGGTCAGTGGCCCATTCAACAAGTTGAAGTTGAAATTCACCCTTCATAAACTTCTGGAAGACTTGCTCCATCAGCAAAAACTGTTTTGGGCCCAGGGGGATCCAAGGTTCCCTGGGCCTCTTAGGCAACCTGAGGCAACCTAGGTGGCCCAGGAAAAAGGGCAAAACTTTGGACACCTCAGGTATCCTAATTATCTTAGGTGTCTTGGGACATCCTGAGACATCCTATGACATCCTGGGACATCCTGGGACATCCTGAGGCATTCTGAGGCATCCTGGGACATCCTAGGATAGGTGGTTTATCCCAGGAGGCCCTAGGATGTTTCAGGATGTCCCAGGACACCTAGGATGACTAGGATACCTGAGGTTCCAAAGTTTGGCCCTTTTTCCTGGGCCAACTAGGTTGCCTCAGGTTGACTAAGAGGACTAGGTAACCGTGGATCCTCCTGGGTGCAAAACAGTTTTTCTGATGTCATCTATGAACCTGAATGAGCTCATTGTCCTCAATGATTTTGTCAGGTCAGTGGTGATGAGTAACCCATTCAACAAGTTGAAGTTGAAATTCACCCTTCATGAACTTCTGGGGACTTGCTCATCTATGGTGAGTTGTGTGAGATTCTCCTTGCCATGTTTCAGGTTACAGGTTCTGGCATGTGTATTGAGATTAGAGGTCATGGAATCTACAACTGAGCTTTTTGAGTAGCTATAGAATTATTGAAAACTCATTAGAATTCTAAGTATTGCAGTGGTAAATAATGAACATACTCATTTTTGTATCTAAATCAATGATAAAAAGCACTCTTCTTTCTGATGTACTCAATGATGACTTGATCAAAGTGTTTATAGACATCTGCCTTCCATTTTGAAGCCTTAAGCCATGCTAAGGAATAGTTCAGTTAGTGCCATGTGTGGAGAGCAAATTTAAAAAAACCTATGAAGATCCCACTCATGCCATGCCAGCATGCCCACCTCAGGTTCATCCTCAGCTGGATCTGTTGAACATATGATGATATCAGTCATCATCTCGGTCATATGACACTATCAGTCATTGCCGAGGTAGTCTTACTCAGCCTCAGTAGTATCTTAGTAAGTAGCTTCATGGACGACATCATAGGTCATGCACATAGAACATACTAGAAGGATACTACCATAAATGTAATGAATACAGTACTATAGTATATAAGGACTCCAGTAGTACTGCTAATGATAACGACTTCTACTAGTCTTTTACCTCTCTCTATCTGCTCTACAAGCTTAACCACTTGGTGAGTGCTAGTCACTGTGCCTCCTAGCTTATATGCTGCGCAACAGGTTATGGGCCCCGAGTCCCTCTTGTCATTGTATTGTGCTTCACAATGATCAGGTTGCCTTTGGCCCTGTTCATGTACACCTTGAGGGCTGTCCCTAGCCTTTGAGTGTGGTTGGTGATCACTGTAGGATGGTCATGATGTTGGGCTGTAGCATGAATTCAAGCCCCAAAATTTATGTACAATACCTTCTTTTCTTTCATGAACCCAGGTACCAGGCCAAGCCTTACATTGCTCCCACCAGTATGCTGAAGAAGGGTTTAAAGGCTTCACAGCTCCCTTATCGATGTGAACCGTTCGGCACATTGATTACGATACAAATTTTATCATGATACATCTTTTTTAGATAGATCTACATATAAATTCCCCCTGATGGCTTAAGTCCCTTAAACAATCAAATGATTAATGTGCACTTAATTGTTGCTGCTCATCATGAGATCTTTCAATCTGCCATACAGGATCTTTTAGATAGATCTTAGATACATCAGATGCTCAGATGGAATGGCTGAGATCTAAAGATGGAAAAGCGATCATTGGTTACCATGTGTACAGGTGACACGCGACATGAGTGCGATTTGGGTTTCATAGCTGTTTGATAATAGCAGCTACTGATCAGTTGTCTTTCACAGATCAACCCAATTTTTTCGAAATGTCTTCCACATCTTCCAATGTCAACAACATATCTGGTCTCAACAGCGTTCCCATGCATGATGGTAGTAATCAGACTGTTTGGGCTGCTGGTATGAAAGCCTATCTCCGGTTTGCCAAACTTTGGCCCTATGTTGATGGGTCAAAAACCGAACCTGTGGCTCCGGCAGATGAGTCCAATGACCCCAACTACCAAACCAAATTTGATGCCTGGAATGAAGCGGATGAGCAAGCCATTGGCACCATCCTGATGAAAATTCCCTATCAATACCATCACCTAGCAACTAAAGCAAATGGTGATGATAGGAATTCCAAAGAACTTTGGGAAGCCATCAAAGCTCAATTTGGTAAAACAGGTATTGCAGGTGTTTATTTGGAGTTCCTCTCTGCCATCCACTTCCATGTAAGGGAAGGGGAAAATCCAGTTCCAGCCCTTGGGAACCTGACTTCAATTATTCAGCATTTGACTGAATTGAACATCAAACTTGATGGTAATCTGCAGGTTCTACTTTATCTTGCAGCTCTTCCAAGTTCTTGGGAAGGGTTCAAGACTTTGGTTCTCACTTCTTGCACTGGCACTAACTGGAATGTTTCCAACATTTTGACTTTGATCAAAAATGAATGGAATTGTCGCAGCACCAGGCAACAATCCTCCCTTCAATCTTGGATCAGTGGCGTTAAACACCATCACTTCAATCCCAATTGGAAGAAACAGAAGAAGCAGCGCAGTGAAGGCCAGCAGCAGCAGGACCAGCAGTCTGGTTCATCTTCTCAACCCAATAATGGAAAAAAGCGTGGATCCCGAGGAGGTAAGAAGTACAAAGGGAAGAAGAAAGCTTTTGAGTCAGTTGAAGTTGCTCAAGCTTCTGTTGCCCCTAATGACTTCGAGATGGAAGCCAAACCCTTTGAGACCATGGAAGCTTTGGAGTTTGAATATGAGGACCCCTTCATGCAGTGGCAAGTTAATTCTTCTTTATTAAAAAATCCTAACTCATTAAAATTGCAACAGAATAATTTCATAGCGCGGATTACACAAGGCCAAAATGGCTATTTGGACTTATTTTTACCGCCACTTGTATTTTTTAATAAATATATTCTGTTTGCTGATGTCAAAGATGAGATTGCCGCTTTAAGCGCAAAGTATAAAGAAGATATCTGGATCTTAGATTCAGGTGCATCAATACATACCACGCCATATAAATCGGATTTCACAGAATTAAAACAATTAGAAAAACCAATAGAAATCCAGACTGCTGACAAGCGGTCAAAGACTTATATTACACATGCTGGTGTCATTCTCATCAAACATACCAATGAAAATAATGTCACCCAAGTTACTAAATTGGAACCAGTATTTTACCAACCACATTCACCATACCGTCTTCTCTCGCAAGGCAGCATCTTGCGCCACGGCTATTATGCCTATGCTGATGAGAAGAAAACGTCACTTAGGTTTAAGAGCAATCATAAGGTCTTCATGATGTGCTACCCCATGAACTCGTCAGATGCTCTACATTGGTTAAAAACCGAAATTGTAAAGAGCAAGATTGACCTTTTTAGGGACTTTATTCCCAAAAATATCAGAATTCCTAAAAATCTGATTGCTCAAAAAACTATTGACTATGATATATGGCATCGTCGCCTTGGACATCCTTCTAAAGATGTTTTAAGACATGCGTCTGAGGCAACAGGTGGTTTTCCTAAAGTAAATATCCCAAATGAGGACAAAGAAATATGTCCTGGTTGCACTAAGGGTAAGATGACCCAGCGAACTTATCCCAATAGTGAAAAACATGCTGAGAAACTTTTTGATTTAGTCCATATGGACATTATAGAGTTTCCCACAATTTCGTATCACAAGCATAAATATGTACTGAATATCCTTGATGATCACTCATTATATGGCACAGGATATCTCCTAGCTGCCAAATCTGATGTATTCGAAGCGTTCAAGGAATTCTATAATCTCGTGGACCTCCAAGACGCTATCAAGATAAAACAAATAAGAGTTGATAACGAATTTGTCACAAAGGATTTCAGACAATTTTGCCGTGATAAAGGGATCATGTTGCTCCACATGAACACCAGCAGAACGGGAGAA
This sequence comes from Gymnopus androsaceus JB14, assembly GCA_009733575.1. Lineage (NCBI taxonomy): Eukaryota > Fungi > Basidiomycota > Agaricomycetes > Agaricales > Omphalotaceae > Gymnopus > Gymnopus androsaceus. Next base: position 71,522 of record ML769603.1, read on the forward strand.
TCGAAAGATTCAACCGTACAATCCGTGAGAAATCAGAAGCCATGAGGCACATGGCCTGCTTACCACCTTCCTGGTGGAATTTAGTGTTCAAATGGCATATGTTGTCTATAACAGGACACCTATGCGCCGCCGATGGGATAAAAATAGAAATTGGAAAACACCTTACGAAATCAGATATGGGAAGAAGCCCGATGTGTCCAAATTTCGGACTTTTGGATGTGCTTGCATATGTGTATTGTCCAAAGGAGACTTGCCCAAACAAGCAAGCTCTAAGATCAGAAGTAATGATTTTTATTGGATATACACAAGGAATGAATGCTTATCACTTCATGTGCACACATAATAATTCAATTGCAACTTCTTCCAATGCCATATTTGATGAGTGCTGGTTTCCACGCTGCTCAATATCAAAAGCTACAGTTGACATTAACAATAATGATTTTGAAGAGGATTTCCGAACCATCTTTGGGTCCACTTCCTGATTGATAATGTTGGAGGATGGAATGACCCTGATTTTTCCTCCTCTGACCTAATCCTCTGCTCCAATAGAACCACAAAATGATGAAGGAAAATGGAGGAAGGAGATGGAGGAAGGTAAGAGGCAGCAGAGAAGTGCCTGATTCAAACATGGAGTGCAGATGAAGGGGTTGAGCTTGGTTGTTATACCAACCACCCCCCAAATCCATTTTCAATCCTAGGTAATTGGAACCCTGAAACCAAGCACCAATAGTAAGATTGCTCTGGAAAGAAGCACGAGGTACCTACCCCAGGAGACCTGGGAATCCCTCCCTCTTCTTTTTTTTTTTTTTTTT
>ML769603.1:76217-109896 GCA_009733575.1 Gymnopus androsaceus JB14
CAGCCGACAATATGCCTACAGTGTGGTAAAAAATGTCACAATATTCAGCAAATTTTGTCTCCAGCCGGATCGATCTGACCACCACGAGCGCGCTTATTATATTTGATTCCTACCCACCTTAAATAGGTACCAGGCCGGAATATTTTTTTGCGTCTATCGATTGGGAACGCTCTGGGAGAAGGCTTCCATGCCCCACTCGCCGACTTCCTGACTCCTGCATCAGATCACTGCATACCATGCAAAGGTCCAAACTGCCAGACGGGAATTCGTGTCTGGACCGTTTGTATCTCCAAAAACAGTGTGCTTACTTCCACGACAGCGAAATTATGCGGCTTCTCAAGTGTGTTGCGCAGACAAAGTCCAGGGTGGCGGGTCCCTCACACTTTATCTGGGAAACTGGATCTCTCCGCCACCTGACGCTCGAATCTCTCACCTTCGTCGGTATAAAATGGTTTGATCCCTTTACTAGCCACTAATCAGCCGCTCAAGATTGCTTGGACCAAACATATTTGAGTGGTCCACGATATCGAACGACCACTTCGAGGGAACTACCAACGTCAGGACCTGTGATCCCTTACTCATAGTGTTTTCCAACAGATCAGCCAATGTCGTGGATCTTTTTAACTAAGAAGTTGCTTGGTTAAATTCAAACCGTGTGCCAAAGACTCAACTTCGGCATCTGAAATGTGACTATGCCTGCTGCACCCTTGTGAATGAAAGCGATCTGCAAGAGATCGGGGATTCAGGTGAGAATTCACGAATGCTGTTCATTATAAGCAATGACGGAATTGGGCGTACCCTTCCATCGAACGGCTCAGCCGAGGCAGCGAGTGGTGTGAGACAATATGGAGTCCGACGCCGCTAAGTCGAGACGTCATCGCATCATCTCGGTCATATGCGCTATCAGCGCTCATTGCCAAGGTGTGTTACCTCTCAGCGGTCGGACCGTATCAGTAGTCCGTTTAGCTTCAATCCTGACTGATTACTCGCGAGCGACGCACCAGGGTCACTGCGGGGATCAATGCCATGGACGACCCCCCCACTTCACGACCACTACGCCTAGCCACCGATACGCGCTACCATAAATATGACGGGTAAAGTGGGGAATACAGGTAGCGCACACCAGTAATAGTGGTACCGGAGCCGCCGCTAGCCAGTACGTAATCGCTCACTCAAGCCACTTGCTCACTGCAGTCTTTTACCCTTCTCTATCGCCGGTGCTTCCTACCGAAGCCCCTAACCACTTGCGTGAGGTGCTGAGCGTCCGTGGCGCGCCGTCCTAGCTGATACTGCGCCCGGCGCCAACCAGTTTCTGAATTGCTCCTTATTGTCCAACTACTGTACATCAGGCTACCTTGGGAGTGATTCATGCGATCGGTGCAGCTGGCGCAGTGACAGCTGATTATTTAAAAAGTCACACTGAATCATACCTCAATCAGTACTTCTATCAGGGAAACAAAAATGCACAGCGCGTCGACGACAATCCTCTGCCCCCAAATCTGCCACAGAATGGACTCTTGACCAAGCAAGCGCGCGCGGCCGAACACACGCGCGCCATGTCCTGAGATACAAAGTGAAACTTTGTGCTAGTAGTTGGGACGCACTGGCATATCGTGTGCGAAAGGTGCGACTTGACATGTGACTAGCTGAGGTGCTTCCAAAGTGTATCAGTGATCGCAAAAGACCGACGACAAGCTTTTGCTAACAGTCCGTCACAGGCGGGTCATTTCCTACGGGCGAGTTGTTTTCCACGGAATTCGTTCGCGCAAGCAGTTCCAGCTCAACTAAGCATGGTGTGTTCTCTATACGGCCAACGCCGACGCGTTTTGCAGTGTAGATATTAGCCTGGATATGCAACAGTAGACTGCGGCCGAAGCCAGCGTGAGATGGGCTTCGATGGGAACACACGGTCGGGGTCAAGGACCTGACAATCCTGCTGTCTCTCGTCATTCGCAGCTACCCCTGAAACCGAGCATGTTTGGGGTGTGTGGCTCGTGCTGCCTTGTCGACGTGCTGTTCGAAGGACTTGGAGCTCGATCTCCAAACGACTCAGTGACTCAGGAAGGAGCGTTCTGGTCTAGGTCATGTGGCCCGTTTCAAGTTTCCTGTTGTGTTTGTCTTCATTGGAAGGGTACGTTCATGCAATAGTCACCGCGATTCTCCAAGGGTCAGTGCACCTCTTCTGGTCCAACTAGGCCGCTCCTACTCATACATTACATCAAAGACGGGATGCAAAAGTGATCTCTTACGATCGCGTGCGTCACGCCAGCACAATTGACGGAGAACTTGGCGGCGGTGGCGCACTGGGCCAATGCCCAGTCTGTAGAACATGAACCCCAGGGGCTTCACTCGTACTCTGCACATAAGTTCAATTGCCTGGTGCAAGTTGCGTGAGCATGCAGTTCTGTCGCTTCTCCGGATCAACTCACTCGAGGGCATGCACAAGCGTCTCCAGGAAGATCTGGCGCCAACAGCATTGTACTCCTGCGAGGGTGCTCCTGCAGGTACACAGGTGCCTGGGGCTTCGTGAAGTGTTCCTGGCATGCCTCTCACCGACCTGCACTTCAATCCAAAGCAAACCACCAAAGCTCATAAAAACCTGGGCCAAAGGATCACTTGTAGGTTATCCAAACACAAGTCCAAACAGCAAGAAGAATATCCAGCAGCTATGGTCTCTACCAAGAGAGTAAAAGTCAGGAAACTCCAAACAATTCACCCTGCTAGTGCTACGCTTCCAGATTTTCCACAATCTCGTTCCAATATTCAGAATTTTGATCATTGGTAAGCACTGGTTGTGAAAGACTGCCGAGTCCTCCAGCAAGGGCGCTGGATTTACATTAAGCCCAGCTTAATTTAGGCTTCACTCATGTCTCATCTGTAGTAGTGTCGGTTAGCAAATACTGGTAAAGAAATACTCAGACAAGACAGTATTCTTCAAAAACGCGACCAAATGTGTCTTGCTTCCATTCCATATAGGGTTCCATAGTACCAAGTACATCTGTGAGATAGTAGATTCCACTTTGCAGATAGCCAGTCACTCAACTGTCTTATCCAACACGCAAAGTACTCCTACTCGGATACTTGAGAAGGAAATCAGATTTGACTGCGAAATGACAATGCGTTGGCTCCATGATGTCCGAGGGGTTTGAAGCAGCATAGCAAACGAGACGTGATGTTGTCAAGAATTTTTATTCAGAAAAAACGATCCAGGCAGAATATCAATCTCAAGCTAACATGGTTGATTCTGCTGTGCAGTTTTCCTGCTTCTTTTTCGAAAAATACGATCCACTTCCTACCATCGTTAAAAAATAGTACGCACTATCCAAGGTAGCTCGCACTGGAAATAATGCAAGGCCTATACTTAGAAACATGCAGAGAATGAGTTTTTTTTTTCTCAACCCCAATGAACTACAAGGGTACTTATCAGTGTGAATCTATTCATATACGCCAGTCGTAATTATATTGTCATCAGTTCCTGTAGTATGCAATCATTGACCAAAGGTTTGATGCCTTGTCCAGGATACTTCGCACAAAACGATTGACAGAACAGACCGCAGAAGACAGGAAGGCCAATGAAGCTGAATCATTGCGCATCGAAATCTTGAACAAGCAGGCTACAAAAAGGCAACAGAACAAGTCTTGAGAACCACCAATGCGGCAAACTCCTGCAAAGTTTGCCAGTATCTCCAAACGGTGCTGTCTGTGGCTTTAGCATGATGGTAAACGTGATGGCATGATGTTCTTATTCTTGATTCTTCTTGGATAGCCTACTGATCTTCGCATTATAGTCCACAAGTCATGCCAGCTCAATACCCGGCTTTGAATAACATTTAATCCAGAACATGAGAATCGGCTACTAGAGAGCCAAGGATCCAGAGAACTGAAGAAAGGAAAGCGAGCGCAGGAAATTTCCTGACCGCTCAGCAACATTCTTTTGCTATTGCACGAGAATCAGACACAAGCGACTAAACTCATTACACATCTACTACATGCCGTAATTTTATTAATGATCGGCAATGTCATCTCCACTGACCAAATTTCCACTTCAGAACATGGATGCTTTTGGAGTAGTATCTTTCATTCAATCTACATGCATAACACCACTGCACCAGTGGTCAAACAACACAACAGGAAACTACTGACAAACAATTTATTCCATTATTCCTCGTAGAGGGTCCTTTCATATGAAATATGGGATCCTATCTGGACAAAGAGGTCAGGACCTGCCAAATAGGCACTGCACATGCAAAGAAGTATGTCACAGTTGACTATATAGCAGTCTAATAAATGAGATGCTCACTGCTAAGTTTCACTTCATCTAAGTTTCCTCTACCCAGCTGTGGTCTGCAACTGGCGCGAGCTTGGAGCTACACCGTCATGAACCATTGCAAAACAAGGCCTTAGGCTTTGCTAAATTAGCAACCTGGTGCCACAGTTAGTAATTATACTGCCGATCATGACAATTGGTTGCAGGTATATCTCCAAATTCATCTTGTCCCCAAGATTGAGTTTGACTCAGACCTCCTCCTTTAATTTCAATAAGACCACAGGCACTGGTCATCGAGAAAATATCACATCCACAATATTCCAAGTAAAACTATGCAACTCAAGCTCGTGGTCATTTGCGTGATCAGAACTCGAGTGGAGCCAGACACGCCCAATAGATATCACGGGAGAGATACATTGAAATTGTAGTGTCAGCAAAAACCTGGGCACATGGGCCATTAGAGGAGCCATAGCAGGTTCATAGCCTATGGGCTGCTATAAGAATGCTATGGACGTTGCTCATGACACTATGAGTCCTGGGAGCTAACCCGAGTGCTTATTAGCTGCATCAAACTCTTGACCAGCTGTCACGCATCTCTCCACTGCCTAATGCTATCATAACATTGATCAGCGATATTTGTAACTTCCTCCTTCCTTGCCCTCTCCTTCCCAGCTTCCTTCTTTTTTTTGGCCCAACAGATCAACAGCCTCCCAAGCGCTCACTATTGGTTAGAACATCATCGGTAACGTTGCAGCCCCTCACCTTTGTTTGATACTCACTCTAGAATTAAGCTTCAGTAAGTGTCGCATCTAGTTTTTACAGTCACAGTATGTTTTTATTGGTGTCGTCACACGCGCGAGCCGCCCGGCTGGCTCAGCTCCCATTCGAATCGCTGACCCCGACTCCGCCGACACTCTAACTAACACCAATCTTCATATCCTTGATACTTCACCATCATTATGCTGCTGCGTCTCGAGCCGGCAACTATATTGAGGGAATCAAATCCTCTACGAAAGCGTCATCCATTTACTTATGTCGTTTCGAACTGAACTCCCCTCGCCCTGCACACGAACGCCACATTCACCCCAAATCATAGCAACATCGTATAAAACCGCAAGCTCCTCCATCTCAGCACGCTCCACTACTTGGACAGATGGGACACTTCGCTATGGGTGCTCAGTGGGTGCCTGATGAGCGCTGGACACGACCGGTGCATAGCTCTGTCCAGTACACCCCAGGTTTTGCCTGATGCTACTCCGCACTCATCAGGAACGAAAAAATGGCTTCACAAGACTGCCTTCATCTTCATTTACCACGTGAAGGCCAGTGTCAACCCTTGTACACAATCCCGTTGCAGGTCGGCGCTGGAAGCAAATGACGTCTTCACACGGGAAGCCTGAACAGAAGTATCATACTACCAAGACTCGCGAATCTGTGCTGCTCCCTGCTTGAAACTCGCCCCTGGCGTAATTAACTTTTTCTTTCAGTCTGAGGCTGCGTCTCCAGGAGTCAGCCAGTTTATGCATGTTACCCTTATATTTTCAACCGGTACTTACATACCTCCATCTTAGATCTTTGCGGAGGAAAACTCTTCCCACATCCTGTCCTCCAAGCCTGCAATGTTAGGGTGCCCTCCCGAATTCAGTTGGGATCCTGATACAAACGCCAGTCGAGATAATCTACAGCCAAGTATCATGAACATGCTCGTGCTCACCAAATCTCCAGGCACGTTGGAAACAATTTCGTTGTGCAATTTTTGGAGAGCTTTAATCGCTACTGAAGGAACGCATTATCTAAGACGTTCGTTTCAGCAACCTTCGATATAGAAATGTTTGCCAGACAACAGACTGACACTTCTTCATCCCCAACCGTGTAGGATCACGATCGTGCATATGAGACTTCACCGTCCTCTTGTTTAGATGGGGTAACGTGTCTGTCGAATGCATGGCACAATAGTCGGTCGGGCCGAAATACATTCTTTACTCCCTTGGCGAGGCTGTGCACCAACCCAGAAGAGACTTTCCATCATCCCCATGTCAGATCTACGTGAATCCTGTGACAGAATGAACGAGCATCCCAGATTAACGCACGCGAAGAGGTAATAGACCACAGACGATACGTGCCATTAACCACACCTTCGCTGTACGCAGGGTGGTTGGTATTCTCTGCCAACACTAGTTCATTACCATTTTTACATGGCTTCGACTAGCTTACCTGTGGACAGCCAGCCAGCAGACGGATTGCATCAAAACCAAAGAGGCAAGAATTCTCAAGTATTTGGAGAGCTCTTTCTGCGTCATTCTGCGGGCTTGCCATCTGAATTTGACCAAACATATTGATGTCCGATATCACCACATCAGGGAAACTACCGAGTCAGGACTTGTGATCCCTTACTATATTCCAATGGATCAGAATGTCGCGGATCTTTTAACAAAGAATCTCGTGGGTTAAATTCAAATGTTGCTGAGATCAACTTGGCATTGAATTCATTGCTGACTTTGAATAAAGTTTGCAAGAGACTGGATCTCAGGTGAGATTCACATGCTTTCTTAAGCACATGAGGAATTCTACCTCCATGACCTCAGCGAGGGGGAGTGTTGAACATATGATGATATCAGTCATCATCTCGGTCATATGACACTATCAGTCATTGCCGAGGTAGTCTTACTCAGCCTCAGTAGTATCTTAGTAAGTAGCTTCATGGACAACATCATAGGTCATGCACATAGAACATACTAGAAGGATACTACCATAAATGTAATGAATACAGTACTACAGTATATAAGGACTCCAGTAGTACTGCTAATGATAACGACTTCTACTAGTCTTTTACCTCTCTCTATCTGCTCTACAAGCTTAACCACTTGGTGAGTGCTAGTCACTGCGCCTCCTAGCTTATATGCTGCGCAACAGGATCCTTAACTAATGGAATATCTTGCCTGTCAACCCAGCTGAAGCTCTCTGGTGACTTACCAGTATTGGCAGGTTCCTTTTATTGCCTCTGCTTCTTCCTTGGCTGCTCTTCATCAATGTCTTACACCAGAGCTTGATCATGATGGACTGCACTGTTTCTGATGGTGTTTGGTCTTTGATGAGGCTCAAGCAGTATCATTGTAGCTATCTTCATCTGTAGATAACTTGATGGGCTGCTTTATGGGCTGCTTTCTGGATCTGGCAGGAGCTCTGGATGAGAATTTGGATGGGTGTTTGGACAAGGCTTTTGAGGAGGCTTTTGACAAGTTGGATGCTTTGCCTTTAGGAGCAGCAGCCATGTCCACAAATGATAGTACATTGTGAAGGATAATTCTACTGAACAACCCCCTTGCTGGCAACAACCCTCCAAAAAAAGGAAATTTTTGCAAAAGCTGGTTTGGCAACCCCATCACACTTTTGTCACATATGTTTGGGTGTGGTTTTTTTTGATTCCTTTGTGCATGTGTTTTTTTTTTTTGAAAAAAAAAAAAAAGTCAGCTACTACCTCATGCCTCACCTTACTTAAGTTGTAACACAAACTGCTCAGATTCCCAAATAGGGCTGGTGGCAGTATCTGAAATATAAAGACTCCAGACTTTGGGCAATGCTTAAGGCTGAATTAAACTCAGATTTAGCAGCTCAAATACTAAAATATCCCCAATGTTACCCATTGCATATTGGTATCTAAATCTAAGATATTTAATATCATCAGCCATAAATTGCCATATCTGTATGAGTAAATATGACAGATGGTAAGCTGCAAGTTGTAACTACAGAAAGGACCTTAGATTGTTGTATGGGATGGTCATGGCTACCTATAAAAATGCACTGTAATGCTGTACTTTACAGTTATGGTGCAGATCCCTAAAGGCTACAATAATTGGAATACTGCACCAAGAGCAAATCTCTGACATTCACAAAAAATTGAGTTCTGAGGCAAAGTTATATGTTGTGACCTCAATGTGACCATATGTGACCATATGTGACCTCAACTGGGTTGTTAAATAAGACTTGAGCCAAGGGGGTTGTTCAGTAGAATTATCCCATTGTGAACATGTAGTTACATGGCAACAATGAGAGTACTATTGTGAATGCATAGTTATATGGCAATAGGCAAGCAGCAAACACAAAGTTATGTTGAGCCAAAACTAAGTCAGGCTACCAAGAGAATGCAATACAGTTGAAACATATTCAAGCTCAAGTGACTAGGCTAGCAGTCCCTGTAATAAGTCAGGGAGCAAATAGAAAAAAGAAAACTTACTGCATTGCAGAAACTACCAGTCAAATTGCTGAAAAGAAAGTATTAACATAAGAAAAAGTGAATGTTTTTGGATGTACCTGTGCACTGACTGAGTAGGCGGCTCAAGAATCCTACTGCCCGAGCACTAAGTTATGGGGACTCCAAGGTACAGAGCACCTGACAAACTCAAAGTTATGTTGTTCAAAATGAGTAGCTGATACAAAATCAGGCTACTAAGCACCACCAAAACAGATTCAGGTGGGCTTGGTTGTTGGGCAGGTTTAGAGGTGGGCACAAATACATACTTGAGTATATTTGTTATTCGTGGTACAAATATTTGTCACCTCAAATCCACTATTTATACTTGAGCATATACAGAAGCAAACCCAGAAGCAAAAAATTCTAAGGAAATTGATATATTTGGGGCAGTTTTGCATGGTTTCTCTTGATTCCTTTTTTTCTATGGGTCGTGTAATATGCGAGGATTACGATCTGATTTTATCAGAATTTTTGAGGGCCTACAAATGGCATCATAAATTAATCTTTTTTTTGCTGCCAAAACCTGCTAAAAACCCAGAAGCGAAATTTTGGGTTAATTGGGCCTCTACACAGGCGCATCCCTTCGGGATTGCTTGTAGCATGGCTTTGCATGCTCATAGAGTAGATTGAATCTATTGTATGCCCAAAAATACCACATATTTCATGGTACAATTCATGATATTTCAAAAACTGAGAAAAATCGCATTTTTGGCATAGTGTTCATATATGATCATATTATAAGGGATTTTATATATCTAAGCTATTGTAGTCATGTCCAGAAACCCTTCTAGAGGTTGTATAAAAAAAACCGCGTCCTAAAACACATTCTACATGACTCAAATATCAAATATTTTGCTTCTGGGTATTTTTCGCTTCTGGGTTTGCTTCTGTACTCGAATATTTGTACAGACATATATTCACAAATAGATATTCGTGAATAACGAGTATTTTAGGACGAATACTCGAGTATACTTGTGATTAATTAACAAAATTACAAATAAAGTAAATATAGGCTCAAACATGTAAGTAATAATGTTGAAGTACTATATTAGTGTTTAATAATACTATAAATACAGTCTGTATACATTTCCAAGTACTATTACATGATACAAAATTGTGGCAGTACTGAGAGTTGAACTCTGCTGGTCAGCTATCACAGGAAGGCCTGACCTTAATCCAGAGTCGGTGCCCATAACCACTAAGCCACACAGATTTTATTACAGTTACATGTCAATAACATTATATACATATTCAAACATAGCCAAATTAAGTTATATATTGAATGTTTGCTTAAGTAATGAATACCTCACATGCTCATGCTAACGAGCATGTGATATCGGTGAATATTCGCGAATATTCATGAATAAAGTACCACAAATATTTGTGACATCAAATTGGCTATTTATACTTGAGTAAGTACTCATGTAACAAATATAATTTCCCAAATTTCCATCCTCCCCTTCAACGGGTTGGATCTGCCTGTCAGAGAAAGCTACATTCCTTTCTGTTGTGACAGTGTGACATGTTGGCCAGTAGATATAGTGACCATTCGATTCGGGTTCAAGTCCAATCCAGCATCCTTCCTGGGCCTGTGGTTCCAATTTGCCGGGTTCCTTTTCTTGTTTGACATAAACAATACTACCGAAGATATGAAGATTACTAATGTCCAGTTTAATTCCAAACCATTTTGAAAGTATCTCCGAATTTCTTGGCATGGGGAGATGATTGCACTTGAGCAATAGGATACCTGGATGCTTTCCCAAGCATACAAGCATGGCATTCCGGTTTGTCCATTTGTTTCGGATCCAATCCGATTCCATGAACTTGATTGTCTCAGAACATATGCTTCATGTAAGCATAGTTGAGATGACCTAAGATGCAGTGTGCCTCGTATAGAGATACCAATCTGCCGATCTTGGTTGAATAAGTGTGTTCCCTTGATGGGATCTGGTATAGTCCATTGGTCTTTGGGATAACTCCCACAAGTTTCCCCTGGCAATCTCTGATCGTCATTTTGCCGTTTGCAGTATGGATGGTGTAACCATCATTGTCGAGTTTTCCCAGTGATACAAGTGTGTTGGGAGTGTCTGGACATAAGAGTGTGTTATGGAGCTTTAACATTCTTATTTCTTGTTCAAATGTGGGGAGTTCCAGATGGAGTGTGCTGGAGATGTTTGCCGTGAAAGTTTCCGCATTAGCAGCCTGGATGACTCATGTGGGAATCTCCCTTTGATTTCTGAGTTCATTGCCAAGTGGCATCATGTGGGTAGAGCATCTGGAGTCAAAAAGAATTGCTCCATAACTGTGGGCTGCAGCAAAAGCATGATCAACATTTCCAACTCCTTCTTCAGTATCATTTTCGAATTTGAAGGAAGAGGTTAACATCGACGTATACTTCTTCCTCTTCTTCAGAAGTTTTGAATTTGATGTTCTGCACTATGCAGTTTTGATTGCTTGGCGATGAAAGAGCTAATTCGAATTTATCAGCTATTTCGGAAAAATCAAAAACAAGATTCCCATGCTTAGCAGGAATTTCAATTGCTGCCCATGATGACTTGGGTACTTCCTCAATCATAGATGAGGATGCCACTTCGTTGTTCTTTGGCCTGGCTGCATTTTTCTGATGGACATTGATTGCCAAAGTGTCCTTTGCCTCTGCAATTGTAACAGATGGAGTCCTGACAACTTGTTGATCCTCCGCAGCCTCTGCCTCTGCCTCCGGAATTTCCCCTAAAGGAATTTCCACAACCTCGGAAACCTCCTCTTCCCCTGTTTCCAGCATAGTTTGCCAATTCCTTCTTATGATCATGTCGCATTTGGTGTACCATCGATTCCGCACAAATGGTAGAGATGAGCTCCGCAGGACTGAGCTTCTTGTCTGTTTTTGGGGAGAAAACAGCCAATGCGTTTAGGGTGGATTTGAAGGTGTCGGGGACAGAGGACATGATAGTGTTGACGAATATACCGTCATTGATATTGGTTCCCCTCACTGTGAGGTCATTGCGGATGCTGATCATGTCATCCAAATGTTTATTGACCTTGGCTGGGTCCATGCATCGCATGGTGTGAAGTTGCCTTTGCAAAAATGATTCAGTAAGAGCGTTTTTAGAATCATAGTCAGCAAGTAGATTGTCCCACAACCACTTCAAGTTGTTGTAGTGCTTATACCTTCGGAATATTCCATCCAATAATCTGCCAATGATATCATTCAAAAGGTTGTTGTCCTTTTCTCTATCATTCTCCATTGTGTCTGGATCAGTCATCAACTGTGGATTCCATTCCAAATACTTTTGATAACCAATGGATCTGGCTGCAAATTCCACTCAAGTTTTCCACATGTCCCAATTTGATCTGTCCAATTTTAAAGTTGTAACCTTATCAAAGGCTTTTGATGCTTTAGACATGTTATCATCATTGGAATTGGAATCTGATTCAAATGCCCCTGACAATTCTGAATCTGAATTTGATGGTGATGGGGGTGGAGATCCTTGTGGGGGATCACTCAGTAAAGCTTGTGGAGTTCGCTGTGGAGATGGTTGTGGAGATGGATTAGGTGGAGGTGGAGTTGGTTCTGGCTCTTGTTTTGGTAACAAAACTGGAGCTGGTGAAGGTGTAGGTACTGGAGTGGGATTAGATGAAGATGAGGCTGCGGCTTTCTGTTTGCTGGCTAGACGTTCACTATGTCTACTCTCCTGTCTTTGGTTTTCTGCTGCTGCAATGTATGTTTCCTGACTGATATCAGGTAGATCGGCGTAATCTGGTAATTCTGCAGTGAATTTAGTATCCTTGTGAGGAGTATTGTACTGGTTTGGGCAAGGCTGTTTAGCACAAACAAACCACTGTTGTTTTGCTGGGTTCCACCACCTGTTGCAGGTTTTGTCTTTGTCCGCTATATGAATTTTCAAAGCGCAAGGTGCCTTCGGATTGGTGGCTGGTAACGGTAATGGTAGAGGCGCTGGTTTGCTACTGGATGCTGCGGCGGCAGCTTGGCCTGAAGCTGTTCTGTGAGTGGCTGGTGCAGACTTGCAGTAGGCCTAGATTGTGACATCAGCAAAGGTTATGTCCACAAATAGATGTGTCAATGGTTAAGGCCAGGGCCCATAACCTATTAGAGTTGTGTTCCTAAATAGGAAGTAGCAGCAGTAAGTCCACACAGGACTTAGTAGTTACGATCACACAGACCGATGGGGGACAACGGTGTTATTACAGGGTATAGTACCTAGGCTTATATACAGTCCTATGTATAAATGATATATCGGGCAGGTGGCTACTGCGTGAATACTTGTGGCTACTGTCCATTCGGTAAAGTGGGTACTGCGAGATAGTAGGTGGATATGGCAAGAGACTGAGTGGAGTGTGGGAGACAATAAATGTGGAGTGCATGGGATGGTGATACAAACAAGTGGAGACTATGAGAAAGTGCTCCATGTATAGTTTGATAAGATATATTTACCTTTGATATTCCAACACTGCCATCTCAGAGATCCATCTGAGCAGATATTATACACACTGTGTAATGGACAATAGCCACCTCTCTGTCAATAGGACATTAATTGTTAACACTTAGGCTGTCATGTGAGATATGTTGAGAGGCTGCAGCTACAATCAGACATCCTGACATCAGCAAATCCTGGGTGTTTGCCACAGAACTGTCCAGCTCTGTCCAGCACCCACAGCACCCACAGCAAGGTACCCCTCTGTCCAGAACTGTGGACTGCTGTGGACTGCTGTGGACTGCTGTGGATTGCTGTAGATCTCACAAGTACACTGTCTGAAATCAGCGTCAGGGTTCTATTACTTTTTTGAAATGTTTCCTTGGCCCGGGTTTGTGAGAGTGAAATCGGAGCAAAATTATGGTCATAAAATCATCATCAATTGCAAAAAATACTAGTACTAGTTTGCGGCTACTGGGTCTACAGTACTATGTAAGACAAAGTACTAACTGCTACCTTAATGTCTACTTTAGTGTGAATGAAGCTAAAAGAAATGATCAAACATATATTGAGGACCTTGAAAGAGGAGAACTCACAGTCCAAGTCAAGTTGAGCTCAGTGGGGGGAGAAAAAGTTGAACATTGAAACCGCATTGCGTGCACACTGATTAAATAATGTCCCAGATCCCCATTGCCATATCAGGCCGTATCCATCAGCTGAGAATGACAGATGTCAGAACGGTTGAGCAATGCTCAACCCACAGCAGCCTACAGCATCCACAGCAGCCACAGCACCTGTGGCTGCTGTAGGTTGCTGTGGGTGCTGTAGCATTCACCCAGGTTTTGCTGCTGTGGTTTCAGAACTAGATTGCGCACCACTGACTTTGATTTGGCAAACAATCATCTCAATATTTGTCAAGCAGGAGAACTGGAATTTTTGAATGAGTTAAGAAACCACCTCCAAAGACTGGTTAGTGATGTGCCGGCTCAGCCTGAAAGCCCCAGGCCGGGCCAAGCCAAGCCATCAAAAGCCAGGCCATGACCTTTGGCCTGAGGCAGCTTTTGGCCTGGCCTGAGTTTTGTGAAGCCATGAGCTGGGGCCTCAGGCCGGGGCTTTTGAGAGTAGTATGAGGATGGTGTTTCCTGGAATTTTTGACCTCAAAAATCTACTTCCTGTCTTTGAAGCAGTAATTTTGTTCTATTTGACTCAATTTTCTGCTTTAGATGTCATCTCAGAGTAAATATCCATTTTGGGATACTAACCCTGGTATTTTCTCACACACCAGAGACATGATCATTGGGTTTGTTGCACTCTTCAGCTTATTGCGAGGACTCTGTTTACTTCCAGTAAGCTATATTTTGTGTATAGTACTCATAATCCTTCCAAAGGACTGCTCAGTGATGAGTTCTGCATGTGTACACAGCCACATCAAAAGCCCCGGCTTAAGCCAAAGCCAGGCTGGGCCAAGCCAGGGCCCTGGGGGTAGGGCCTGGCTTCAGTTTTGGAAAGCCCAAGCCCCAGCCCACTGGGCCAAAGCTGGGGCTCACAGGCCAAAGCTGGGCCGGCACATCACTAAGACTGGTGGACTTGCAGTAAATATGCTATCAAACTGTTTCAGTTGATCATGATAGTCCTGCAGCATTTTCTTCCTGTTATCTCAGTGAAGAAAAGCAGAGAAGTATGACATCATTCCTCATTGGAAAAAGAGGCCGCATGACAGTACAATCTACTTGATGTACTTGGTGAATTGTGCTTGTACATCCTACTTGATTAGTGATCAATGTACTTTGTTTGCTTAATTTATATATAATGTAGGCTGTTAAAGTACTTAGGACATACATTTCAATTGATTTGGCAGGCCCTTGCAACTGTGACCGACTCATTTTAGACTGAAATCTTGTATTTTTTGAGGCAATTCCGGGCATGTCACACCAAAAGAGTTCAAAATGTGACCTGTGACCTGGTCAAAATTTGGTCAAAATAGTACAGTATACCTAGTTAAAAGTAGATATAATCACAAGTAAGTTCCAGTAGCATAGGGACATGTGCCAGATCCAATGGCCTCAAGTGAGAATGAAGTGGATATTCTAGACACAATGTATGCAAGAGGAGCACGATCGTGATCATGTACACACACAGTAGAAATACGCGCTCAAGTAGAATCATCATATTTTGATCAAAATGTACATTAAATGATGAGAACTAGTCCTATAGTACGCGCACCCTAGATGCTGCACCAGCTTTAAGCGCTGGTGATTATGTAAATATAAAAGCATAGCCACTCATTCATTTTTGAGCGCTCCGAGCCGGCCCACTGGTTCCCTCTGAAAATTTCCCAACTTTCTCATTGTTCATTCCGCCAGTTTTTTGGCCTTAAGATTTTAGTACTTTAATTCTATAGAAAAAAAAATACATTTTGCATCCAATTGCACAGAAAAACAATGTGCCAAAGTATATTTACATAAGCTTTTTCTGGCGCAGTGTTGACCCCGTGGAAACTAGCAGACTCTATACACACATCGATGATCATCAGTGTATACGAGTCTGCCTAGGGGAGACTAGATGAGAACTGACTTCATAGAGAAGCGTCCGTTGCCGCGTTGCGTGCAATATCTTGAAGCCCATGATGAATGTCGATGAGAAGTCTAGGTTGACCATTAGACACAACCCAAGAGACAAAGAGCAACTCGCTTTTTGTATTTTTCTAGATCAAGCTTGAGACTGTTGAGCCAACGTTCACCTCCCTGTTTCAGCTCCTCGAACCCCTTGATCAATGCAGAGGAACGTGTGGCGACAGTATCGATAAGCCGGAAACATAACTCTCCGTTGGTTTGGATTTGCTAGTCCACGTTAAACATTTGAAATCCACAGAATACTGTATGCGAGACATACATCTTTTATTTCCAGAATCTTGATAGAAATGCTTGCTATTCCGGAAATATAAGGCATGTTTGATAAAGACCCGCTGAGCTGCTGGAATATTTGCTGAAGCCACTTGAACGGAAGCTGAGAACGATGATTTGAGCGGTGTGTGCATGAGGTACATGCAAGGTAGTACCCCGCAAGAGGTGGATGATTTCTGAATCGGCGACACTGATGTGCTCGCGTGGCCTTGACATACGTACAGCTTTGACCAGAGATTGGCAGACGCGCGCTTAGGCTTAGGAATGGGCGTCAAACCTTTCTCCTCTCAACCGCCATGACACAAAAACTCAACTCAGAAAGCGTTTCGGACGCGGACTCCAGGCGATTCTCATTAAATAGACGTCGAAAACGTCTGCTTCATCCTCAGCTACATCTCCCTCTCCGAATCCATCCATCCAACTACCAGACGAACTTACACAATGCATTCTCGACCACCTCCACTACGATATTCCTACTCTTCTCAATTGTGTTCTCGTTGCAAGAGCTTGAGTTATCCCGTCACAGCGTGGTATCTTTCGAGAAATTGTTCTTGAATTACCCTATGCATCTAACACGACCTCGAGAAAAGAGGTACAAGCTCTTCGCCCGGGCTTTGTTGAAGACCAGTAAATTGCTCGCAAATTCCCGTCTAGCATCGTATTTACAGTCCTTGAAGCTGCACGATTTTTACGGATACGTGGATGAAGAAACTATCGTCAGTTCTTTGCATGCCGCTGTTGCACGGATTGTTCAGCGTCTCTCAAAGGTGAACAAAGTTCATCTTTCGCTCGTCAACTGGGATCGCTTGCACCTTTCATTAAAGTCGGCCTTGACCGACACGTTCAGGGCTCCTTCGCTAATTGAAGTCCATCTTTCTCACTTTCCCATATTTATATTCGCTGAGTTGGCATCTGGCTATGCGACACATCTGAAAGTGTTGCATGTCTACGGGGATTGGGATATTTGGCATGGGTCTTCTATTCTGCAGTCACATATGGAGGAGTCCGTTGCACCTCGGTCTGTACAGCTTGATCAATTGGGGCTCGGGTACATCGCACGCTTCGATATCCTTACTTGGTTGCAACAAGACTCGTGCCCTTTTGACGTTCGCAATCTGCAATTACATTGCTGCGAATTGGGATCAACCCGCATGCTTCAGCCATTACGGTACCTTGGCAGAAGTCTCAGAGAATTGGAACTGCTGGAAGAATATCCCTATTATCCAAATCAATCAGGTGCTTCCAACCGTTGGTTCTAGCTTTGCTACTTTGAGATCTGAATTCATTATTTTTCTAGACCCAGTCAATGTTATACCTCTTGAATACACACCCAATTTGCGTAGTTTAACGCTAAATATAACAACAGATTGCCCAGTTCGCCATATCGAAGCACTCTTCGAGCCTCTCCAGAACCCAGATGAAGCCAGGTTTTCTCTGCGACGTTTGACCATCAACATCAGGTTCTATTATCCAGGCACAGCTCCCTCAATTCAAAATCTTTGCGAACGGTGGGCTGCACTGAACACAATCCTTGATAAGCCCGAGTTTTCTCTACTCGAAATGGTGCATATCCGTCTAATCGAGGATCTCCGCGCAATCCTTAAAATTCTTAGGGAGTTATTTCGGAGGACATTTTTTTCTTTGGAGGGGTCGAGAAGGCTGGTCGTGCAGGTTGAGGAGTGAGGCTGTCTGAGGCCTGCTCACCGCTCAATCTATAGTGTCCGATAGCCACTCGGAGGAAGTTCTAAGATGGATTGACAACTCATCAGTTACTCTAGCCGAGGATTTGAACAGACGGTTCGCATTGGATGCGAGGGTTTAGGTCTGTTGTTTCTGGAGAGTGAACATTACCGGACGGGATGGTCCAATCATCTTGAAGTTGTTTCCAGTCGTTACAATCCTCGTACTACTTTCAATATTTACTATAAACGAATCGGTGTACTTACACATCCTGGAACGAATGAAGCCGGCAGTTTTATGAGCTTTCAAAAAGCTAATGATAACTCGGATAGCGGCTACCCTCCTGCCCAAAGATTCTTTAAAATCGTTCATTGTTACCGTTTTATCTCTAGATGATCATTCCAAACGGACGATACAAACCACTTTTTGTTCGGAGCCCAATGGAAGTCGACGGAACATCTAGTAGATTCAGACTCTAGAACGATACATATTTCTCTTTCTTTCAAAGGTTACTCTTCTCTATCACAGTCGCCTTTCCCGACTCTGCACCTGTCGGCTGAGGCTTGGTCAAATTCGCTGACCCTCTCCCAAAGAACCCCCACGAAATCTGATTCGCCAAGTATATCCTAATCCCCAACTCCTCCGCGAACGACCACACCAACCCTGGATTCTTTTGGAAATGTCTTCCTACCAAACACACATCCGCGACATCATCCTGGAGGAACTTTTCCGCTTGAATCCCAGAATTGATTCCACCGACTGTGCCCACAAGGATTTTACCTACACCATGACCATGTTTACCGTGCTTGCTGCAAAGATGCAGTGACTCGGAAGCCCATTCTTGTTGAGCGTTTCGGTTGGTGAGGTTCTGTTTGAAGTGGTTTCCGCCGGAGGAGATATCGATAAAGTCGACGCCGTGATCTGCAAGGATAGAAGCGAACTGAATGGTGTCTTTGTTCGTCCAGCTGGGTTCGTCGAGATGTTCGACGCGGTCGGATGCAGATACTCTAAACAGACGGTAAGGACCTAATGGAAGACAACAGCAGTGTTGGCACGTACCTCAAGAAAAGAGGCATCCCATCTGGAATCACCGCTCTCACAGCATCTACGATCTCCAAGGACAGCCTAATCCTATTCTCGAAGGCTCCTCCATACTCATCCGTACGATGGTTCGACGCAGGACTAATGAAAGATTGCAGCAGATATCCATGCGCGTTGTGGATCTCGATAACATCAAATCCCGCTGCGACTGCGCGTTTGGCGGCATCTGCCCATGCCTTGACTATACGTTGAATGTCGGCTTTGGTGAGCTCGGTTGGGACTTGGTTCACGTCGGAGAAGGGGATGGGTGAAGCGCCGACGGGTTGCCAGCCTCCGACGAATGGGTGTAGCGTTTGCATTCATATGTATGAATGGTGCGACGGTAGATCCTTTACGGCCAGAGTGTGCGAGCTGAATAAATTGTCAGTTAAGGAGCCTGGACTCAGGATGGAAGTACGCACCTGGATTCCAATCTTCTGGTTTTGCGAATGAGCGAAGTCACATAGATCCTTCAAGCCTTTGATATGCGCATCGTCCCAGATCCCAGCGTCTTCTGGGGTGATACGACCTTCGGGAAGTACAGCTGTTGCCTCGATAAACGCTAAACCAGGTCCGCGGGATACGATTCCGCCGACTGAACAGGGAATCAGCATCGTAAAGAGATATCATGAAAGACTCGTATCTTACTATGAGCCATATGCCAGGGAGTTATGAATCCATTTGTAGCAGAGTACTGGCACAACGGAGACAGCTAATAACGCTCAGAATACATACTCAGCATTTTAGAGAAAGAACCTACGAAAATTCTGTTCTGAAAAGTTACGTCTCTGATTCTGAGTGGCGTGAACAGTTTAGGGATCGCAATACCATCTGGCTGGGGATCCAAGGCAGTTCCACTCGCAGGGTTTTGCGTTGGCGTAAAGAAGGGTACGCCTTGGGCAGGTTTATTGAAGAGGTTGGCGGTAGTAGGAGCCATGAGAATGACGGATGGGTAATTTGCAGACTCTGTATTTATATTCGTCGCTGTACTTACCAATCAATGTTCGCGGCGGTTCTTCTATATTCCATCTGCATCCTCGGGGATTTCGGATTTGAAGGCTGAGAAAGAAAAGAAAGATGACGCAATTTGAAACTTTCTGATGCACGTGAGTCATGATACCCAGCTTTGACCTTATACGCGACTCTCATGGTTTATTATCCCATTTCCCTTATACCTCTCGCCAACATCGACGAACTAAACGAAATATGGGACGCAGATAAACGTTATCCAACGCTTTCGTCGCGTAGAAGATGGGCCCTTGCTCGAAATTTGGAGCCTACACTCGTTAATCAATGGTTCTGGTCAAAACGAAACGGCGCGAGAAAGAAGAAGATTGCTTTGAACCCGGAGCAATACGATCTTCCAGTCGGAAACCCTCCTGAGATTCCTGTCAAATCCGAGCCCACAGATAGAGACTCGCTACCTCGATTTTCCTCTCCAAGCAGTGGCAACGATGCTTCCTCCAGGCCATGTTCACGTCCTCCGTCTCCTGCATCTTCAGTTTTGTCATCGCCGTTGCCTTTTTCATCCGAAAAATCGCTATTTGAACCGGAATCATTAGGAACTTCTCTTCCTCCCTCAGACGACTCGTATATGCATACAGTCAAAGACGAAAATTGTCCTTCACCCATTCCTATCAGCGATGATGCATCCGTCGACGGATGAAAAGCTTCCTCTTGCTCCAGCGGAAGAAATTCTTGCGTGCGGTCTGTATCTTCCACGTGATACTTTCAAGATTATCCACAACAGCCTACTACTACGAACTGACGATTCTCAAATGCGTATGGATGTGGATTCATGTGCGTTAATCCTCTCTACTCACTTGCAGACCACTAATCTCATTTCTTCATAGTCCTACTCCCTCAAGAACGCCTCCCAGAGCTCAGCAGTCACAGTTCCATCAGCTCAAGCAATCTCCTATATCTTATTGCTACGATACCGGTACCACTCGTCCCCGCATCTCCATAAATGTGGACGTCGACCCCGCTTGCTACTCAATCCTCTCTCTCGATGGAAAACTCTACACTCCGGACGGATATCAAGTTATAGATTCTGACCCGGAAGCCGATCATGGTCCTATTCACGTCGTACAAACAACAACACCGCCAAACCATTTTCCTAATCTCTCAGAACTATCCCCAGAGCTGGACTACCTTCCTCCGCTTTCATTGGACGCCGGTTCATTACAGCCAATCGAGACTCAGAAAGAGCATCTGTTTGACCTCCCACTATCCGCCATGCATCATACCTGGTACCGTCGACGCATAGACTCTTCCGATGGACAATACGATGCTATAGTCGATATGGAATTCGGTCTGGACACGGAAACTATCATGTATCATGCTTTTCAGAAGCATTTGATCACTCGATGGACTGGAGACGATGGGTGGTTGATACGAGAGGAGTTGTATATCCCAGGGGCTCGATGAGTGGGAGTTTTTGACTCGGGAAGCTGCTTGCCATATTTTCTTTGCCTTCATCTCTGATGACTCGGATTGTGCTTCGAATGGTACTGGAACGGAACGATCATTCGTCTACTTTGCTTTCACATTACCCATCGGAATCGTGCTTCACTGACATCGATACTGACACTGGAACGGAAGATTCACGACCGGTTTGTATTCTCATTCGCTTGTTTCCTTTGCTTGCACTACGGAATGTATTCATGACTCGTTTGTATTCTCACTTGCATTTTCTGCATGCTTTCTTCGCTCGCATCATTCATGATCACGGAATGGATTCAGGACTCGTTCGCATTTCCTACATACTTGCTTTCTTCGCTGCATTTTCACAGAATGGATTCAGGCCTCATTCTCCATCGCTTTTCCTACATAGCTTTCTACTTACTTTCTACCGTAGTTATCGCCTCGCTACCATAGACCCCGGAACCAACTCAGACTCACTGTACTTACTACTACTGTATAGTTCGACCACAAGATCGGCTTCAAATCAACCGTTACGCACCTTTTTTTAAACTGCCATTTTGGGAAATCTTTCGAGATTCAACTGGGTTTGTTATACGTTATGATCCTCAATTCAGCCTCGTTCGAGACCCCTGCGCGAACTTACGGTTGAAACAGAGAACAAATCATAGCGCCTAGTGACTCGCACCGGGCGGTCATGTTATTTAGATCGGTGTTGTTATTGACCCGTCCGGGCGGCATCTGTCAAACTAAGTCCGTCCGCGTCTGTCAAAGTCAGTATAAGGGAAGGACTAGCATTCCGACATGGGTGCCAGACCAAGGGATAGAAGCTAAAGAGATAGTGTAGCTTCTATTGTTTACAATAGCTGCCATGATAAGTTAAACTTAAGAAAATGAGAAGGTGTTTGTAAATGAAATTGACTGAACACAAACCCAGGAGCAAGGGTGGGCGGCGTCGGTCAATTCCAGTACACAAGGTGACCCGGGCAGGTTAAGGGAGCATGAGGAGGAGGCCCGAGAACACCAAAACAGAGCAAAGGCTCCCAGAGCAACACTCACTGAAGGAACAAGGCCAAAGGCTCCCGAAACACCACCAAAGAGCCTTGTGAAGAAAACCTTAGTCTTGGGCTTACCTAAAATCCTAAAGTAAGGATCAAACAAAACTCCAGACATGAAAGCATGGAGTCCAGAATCCAAGGATTCTCTTATCAAGCTAGTGAGCTCAACGAGACCTGCAACGACAGGTTCCTTCATGAGGGCTACATGTAACCCTGGGCACCTTAAGCTGCTCTGATTTGGTGGGGTGAAGGGGAAAAGCCCTCTAACACATATACAGAAGCAAACCCAGAAGCAAAAAATTCTAAGGAAATTGATATATTCAGGGCAGTTTTGCATGGTTTCTCTTGATTCTTTTTTTTCTATAGGTCGTATAATATGCGAGGATTACGATCTGATTTTATCAGAATTTTTGAGGGCCTACAAATGGCATCATAAACTAATTTATCTTTTGCTGCCAAAACCTGCCAAAAACCCAGAAGCAAAACTTTGGGCTAACTGGGCCTCTACATGTCCGCATCCCTTTGGGATTGCTCATTGCATGGCTTTGCATGCTCATAGAGTAGATTGAATCTATTGTATGCCCAAAAATACCACAGATTTCATGGTACAATTCATAATATTTCAAAAACTGAGAAAAATCGCATTTTTGGCATAGTATTCATATATGATCATATTATAATGGATTTATTATATCTAAGCTATGCTAGTCATGTCCAGAAACCCTTCTAGAGGTTGTATAAAAAAAACCGCATCCTAAAACACAATCTATATGACTCAAATATCAAATATTTTGCTTCTGGGTATTTTTTGCTTCTGGGTTTGCTTCTGTATATATGGAGGAGAATTTATTTTATGACACTTTTCAAGCTACCTTATATTTACACTTCCTAGGCCTCTCCCCCTCCTAGGATTCTTGCCCTTTATGAGTCAATTCCTTAAAGGGCTACTACCCTTTAGGATTCCAAATTGGAGCAGCTAAGGCTGCGCATAGCCAGTATCCCTCTGAACTTGTCTTGATTGCATTGGATGATGCAAGGAACTGAGCAATAAAAGCTCACCGAGGAAAGACGCTGACAAGTGGAGAAGAGGAATGCATTTTGAGGTCATAGAAATGTCCTAACAAAATGATAACTGAACCTGATGTACAAGGTTCAAAAAATCGAGGACAGTAGAGGGAAGAAGGGAGTTGGCTAAAGGTATGACAGCCAAAAGGAAGGAGGCTGACAGGTTCAGACTGACAACAATGAAATTGGAGGAATAAGGTAGCTGAAGGGTGTGCAAAGCCCAACAGCAAAAAGAGGAGGCCAAATGGGTTTTAAACCAGCAACGAAATAAGAGGCGGCAATAAGGAGGTGGCTGGAGGGTGTGCAAAGCCCAACAACAAAAGGAGAGGAGGTAAAAAGGAATCTTGCTGCGCTGATTGAAGTGAATTTAAATTTTTGAATGATGCTGTGTTTGTCAGCGACTAGTTCTCCACAACACGAGGTACCAGGTGTCACGACTTCCGACTTAGGCAAAGACAAGAATGATGAGGAAAAGAGAAGAAGATGATATTGAGAACTAGGAGGTATTGACAAGATTGAAGCTAAGGACTAAGCTACAGCTACAACTACTATATATACTAAAGTACGAACCCTAGACCCTAAGCCCTATACCCTAACCGTGTGGTAACAATGCATGAAACGATGAAAGACAACAAGTAAACGACAATAAGTAATGATAGGTCGATCATACTCTGATCAACAGAACCTAATTAGTACAGCCGTGTGTCTAAACAAGCGCACATTTATATAATATACAAGGGTAAATAAAGGAAAATGATAAGAGATAATACCATGTGTTTGATAAAAATAAGAACGTTCGTAACATTACTCCCTCTTTAGGACACAATTTCCACATTGTGCAAGCTTTGCCGTCATGGATTCAGTTGGTATGGAAGTTGGAATGGGTGTTGTTAATGATTCAGGAATGGGACGGAAAAGGTGTTTGGGAAATAATGACATGGGTATTTCGAGTTTTTGGATGTCTTTTGAGTGTGGTTTGGAAGGATTCTTATTGTGGAAATCCTTAATAGCATCCTTTGCTTTGTCGAGATTCGATACTGGTTCCCATGTCATTTCATGTGGTCCATATCCTTTCCATTTGACCTTGTACGACACCTTCTTACTTAGTAATTCGGACCCCTGATTGTTAAACAACCAAGACCATGCCCAACCTACATTAAACATATTTAAACATACCTATTTGCTGTACATAGCACAACCAATGTACTTTAGTGTTTAAAATGAGACCTTTCCTTTGTTTAATTAAATATTTAATCAAATGACATTCAACAAACATATCAACAAGCTTATCTACAAGTTAAACAACTGAGTATCAAAGACAATCGCACTCAGCTAAACAAATGATTTAAACAAAACTCTATCTCAAACAAGCAATCGCTAAACAACCTGGCTGCAATAGTCAGTTAAACAAATCATTAAACAAAACCTTTAAACAAAGTGACTCACTGGAAACTTTGAGCAACAATCAAACAATGACCTAAACATATTGTTAAACAGAGTATTCAACAATTGACGATTTTGTAGAATATCTCACCTTATCCGCGTCGGCCTGTACCTCTCTTGTTTCCAGCCGCTTTCTTCGAGGCTCGGGTCTTTGGTGCCACTTCTTGCGCCGCAACACAAGCGCGCGTTACGCGCTGTGGAGCTTCCACCTCACTAGTAATCTCTGCAATAGTTCGTTTACCACTACGCGTTTGAGGTCGATGGATTACCTGGGCTTCTGGCGCAGCCAAAGACACCTCCTGATCATCCAACATTGGCACCACATCCCGCTCCTCCAAAGCAGGAGTTCCGGAAGACTGTTGCGGAGCTTCTATGCCTTCCGTAGATGCTGGAGGAGTCGGCGGAGGTGCAATGGAAGTCCTCTCAGAATTAATGGCAGGAGTAGGCGGAGGTGGAGTCGATGCCTTTGAAGGAGAAATGGAAGCGGCGGGTACAGTGGATGCCCCCGTAGCCCCAATGGGAGTCACAGGAGTAGACAGAGGTGGAGCTGATGCGTTTGAAGGAGACGAAATAGAAGCGGCAGGTGCAGTGGATGCCCTTGCAGGCCCAATGGGAGTGCCATGAGTAGGCGGAGGTAGTGTCGATGCATTTGTAGGCAAAATGGCAGCGAGAGAAGTAGCTGCAGGTGGAGCTGATGTTTTGGGAGGTGGAGGCGAGATGGAGGGAGGATGAGCTACAATCTCATCACCAGTCCCTCGGGCTGCTTCCGCTTCTGCCTCTCGCTTCGCAACTCGATCTACAATGTCCTGTTTCGGCCAGAAGACAAATGGTTGGACGGTTTCAACTGCTGAGATTGTGCTCAGATAAGTGCAAAGAGAGTAGCGCTCTATCAGCAGCATCATCTCAACCGGCTTCAACGTGACGGGAAACTGGAATGTCGACGTGTCATAAAAGTCCTCGGGGTGCACCTCAATCTCAACCAAGGGAATTGACGGTCGCACCCGATCTTGAGGCCAAGAATGATCTACAAGTGTCCAGTTAGCAAAGTTCAAACCAAAAGTAGGCAAACTTACTCCATAATGCATGCAAGAAGTCGCTCAGTACCTTGGTCAATGCTGCTGGTGCTATCTGCTCTAGGTCGACCACCCTGAGAACTGGTATGCCGTTGGCGTTCCGTAGCGTATGCAACTCCTCCGCTGGCATTATTGGTTCTATAACATGTTCTGCAGGGTTTTTACTATTAGCAAGCACAACTGTTGTGAAATAAATAATTTACTCACTGGGAATTCGGGTCTCACACCAATCCTTCCAAGTGTTACCCAGAGCCATTTCTTCATCCTGGTCTACAGGAAAAGTGTCCGCATGGTCGTCGTCGTGGTTGTGGCTGTGCTTGTAGTAGCTCTGTGGAACAATTCCACAGATCAGTATGTATCTGATACAAAGGCCCGGTCACTTACTTGTACGCAACTAGATTGTTATCTTATCATGGAAACCGGTGAGGATCATCAACTCCGCAGGGACCCAGTTGGCCATTCTGACAAAGGGCGCAAAGAGCTGAGTAGATCGCCTCCTTAAATTGCTTCTGGTTACTATCGGACGGATATGAATTTAGCTTTTCCACTAAAACAGAGAGCAAGGCTTACTCGTTTACATCGATTCCCTTCGCCCTCTCATTGTAATCATCTTGATCTGTCTTCTCCCACATCTCCGTCAACACCTTCTGATATTCTGCGCCTGCGTTCTCTTTCCGCTTGTTCTCTTTATGCTCATTGTGATTGTTGCTAACTCCGTCTCTGCTATCGGCAGTGTTATCGGCTCGAAGGGCGTTGAGTTTCTTCTTCATCAACTGAAGGATCTCTTCTTTGTTCTCCTTCTCAAATAAACTCTTTCCTGCCGCTGGTTTCTTGAATGAAAGCAAAGCCTCAGCGGCCTGAACAAGAGACTGGTGAGTCTTTGTCTTCTCATCAGTCGCCAGAGCATTGAGAACAAGGTCGTTGATATTGTTTTTGATAAAGACGTTGTGGCGGTGATTTTTGAACGCATCCTTCAGAATCTATCTCGCTTTCAGTAACAGTGTTTTTATCATCAAAAATAGTTGCATACCTTTGCCCATTCGTCGTTAGTTCTGACGTCGTCCCCAGTGAGAAAACCTTTGGTTCCTCGTATCTCCTTGAGTGTTTTGTTTATCCAAGTGGTCACTGCCTCTGGATCCCTCATTTTGGAATTGTTACCCTTCCCTAAATGCAGCTTATGCTGTTCGGAGTAGCTGTTCCCAGGCAGGGAAGAACGATACCACTATTGCCTGCTGTTCATCTGTGAGCGAGGATTCACAACCGGCCCTCTTCCTGCTCGGTTTAGTGTCGGGTGGTGGTGTTGTTTTCGCCTTTAGACATGTCGAGGAGTTTAAAGTGCAAAATTCTTTACACCCTTATCGAAGTCGTTTCCAGCTAAGAGTGAATATAAAATCAAACCGCCAGTGGTGAGTCCAAGAGTAGCTTTGATATCATCTGCATTGTAGATGTCGACAACGAGTCTTGAGTCACTGCATGCCTCACTGTTCAATATATAAGCACTTCTCCGACCGCATATTACACTTGGAATTACCCACGGGACGACTTTGAAAACGGATTGTGCTCCGAGGGGAAAGACATCGCTGTCCTTGGTGAGAACTGCGTCAATGACACCTAATTTGTTCATGACAGCAAGCTCTGCTTCTGCATCACCCAATGCCTGATGTGCTCGGTGAGACTTTTTCCGGGAAAAAAAAGAAATTTACCATTTGAACGGAAAAGCCAAAAGCTTTGACGAGGGCCTTGGATTTCTGGTAAAGAACCGGCTCTTTCTTAACAACTTTAATTCCTCGCTTCATGATGGCACGAGCGTCACCATCATATACAAAAGTGCAGTGAGTTGGTCCATAGGAAAGTTGGCATAGGAAGCGATAGAGCTGGGTCAGTGTTGAATCAGATGCGGCATGGTGTTGAAAGCGCCCCTGTCTGAACTGAACAGAACTGTATCCATCCAACAGAACGCTACAAGTATGTTGCATAAGCATCTGAATTCATTGGCCATCAAGGCAACTCACCTCGCATCTATTCCCAAATGAAAGACCCTGTGCCCAGCGATAATTTGGCAGGAATCCGCGCTTAAGCGAATATTCGGCAAGATCCACCTGTTGAGGAACATCTTTCAAAATCTATCTAATAGTCAGTGTCAGTAGCAATAGCACAAAACATTAAACTTACTGGCCAAAGACCAGTGATACCCATTGTCCGAATAGAATATGAGGGAGAGTTGATATTAGTCTGTCTCCGGCCAGCAAGAATGTCCATCCGTCGATCAAGTATTACCAAGAACAAAAAGTATATTTCAAAAAGTATCAAGTACAAACAGACTATGCAGATGGAACGAACGCAGAAGATAGTGCGAGGGGAGGAAAGATGGAGTGGCCTGTGCATCAAAGCATACCGCGTTTGCAACCCTGCAACCCTCTCCTTCACCTCGCCCTCGACGCTAACTGACCAAGCTGCCTCTCCAACCATGTAGCTGGTGCCGAAAACCCACATGGATGGAACGTCGATACGAACGCACTAGCAACAGCCTCGGAAATGGCATGCTTGGCAGGGCCTGAACAACCATAGAGAGAGAGGGAAATGATACAGAAATGAGGTTACAGTATAGATGAGAGCAGCCGTTTGCGAAAAAAGCCTAAGGAGAGCAGTGTTAGTAGACTCGCCGCGGCAATACAAAAAAGCCAACATACTAAAGGTGGCGGCCTTGGAGATGGCATGATTGTCGAGCTCTCCAGAAGAAATATACCGGTTTGAATTTCATGAGAAGATGGTCGACTTTTCGAGTACGTGGCAAGTTCTATGGATGAAAAAGAATTAGCGATGCCCAGTGGATGACAGTACAAAGACACGTACTAGAAGCCTCAGTAGCAATACGTTCAAAGATATCGTTGACGAAAGAGTTAAGAATAGCCATCGCCTTGTTGGAGATACCAGTATCAGGGTGCACCTGCCTCAATACTAAAAAAACAATCAAAACGTGTCAGACGCGCCGACAACAAGAGACGACGAGCTCACCTTTGTAGATGTAAGAGCTGTAGGTTTCCTTTCTGGCCTTCTTGCACTTCGTCTCGCTATTGGGTTCAGCGGAAGGTCAGGTTATTCAGGTTTGGCAGGAGTTGGGGTTTTAGAGGCGGTGGAGGCAGGTCGAAGATGGTTTACGAGTCGCGGTGGAGATTGGGAGGAGATTGGGATGACTGAACGAATAAGAACGTTAGTGCGAGTTTTTTTTTTTAGGATGCAACTCGAGAACGGAAAAGAAATAATTGAAAAAATGGTGGCGAAATCGCTGCAGTGCCTCCGGCACCCCATCTATTGTTGCCCACGAGGAGACATCGCCAGATGGGTCGATTTCACCGCGGAAGAAATGGAAAGGGCGGACGAGAACGGACTGAAACAGCGCAAAAAGAAAAATTATAAACATACCTTTTTTAGACGCTATATAACCTCTGAGTAATCGAATCGTAATAGATAATCTTGGACCGGAGGTTGAGTATGACGCAGAAGCGGAAAGCAGAGGTCGACGCGTTGAACGCGGCGGTTGAAAGGAAGCTGGGGGGAATTTGTTATAACGCAGGACGCGGAAGCAGAGGTCGAATGAACGTGGCGGTCGAAAAGAAGGTGGGGAATTCGTTTGGTGAGTCGTAATAGTAGTCCGAGATCAGAGAACGCGGTAGAAGTCGTAGAAGATGAAGGATGGCGGCTCGGAGCGTGAAGGTAGAAGGAGAGATGAAGACGTGTGCACACACTTCATTGGCGCGCATTCAGCGCCAGTTCCAACCAGGCTTTCTGGAACGAGCCGCCAAACTTCCCAACCGTCTGCTGCTCCATCTGCCACAACGTCCAACTTGTCGGTTGTCCCAGACTTTACATCTGAAGCCGCCTCTGTCCCCGAGGAATCGTCTCTTCCTGTCGAAACCTCCACTTCCTCCTCCATTGAGACTCTGTCTTCTGTTGCTTCGGTGATGGAGGCATCATACACAGAATCTGCACCATCCTTGACGTCTTCTGCCATTATGGAAACACTGCTGGTCGAGGCAAAACTGCACCAGAGACTGAGGTCGAGGCGGAAGCTGAACCAGAAATTGAGGTCGAGGTAGAAGCTGAATCAGAACCCGAGGTCGTGGTTGAGGAAGCTGTACCTCCACAAGAAGACGATCTTGTTACAATCGATGCGCCCAACTCTTTAAATAATTGGCTGGTGTTCAACACTCGTCAATTTGCAGCTATCTAACCCTCATACGGCTCTCTTAATTATCTCTCCTTAGCCTGCATCTACTGCCTCTAAAGCACCTGCAATCTACTGCCGGAAAGGCTCCAACCAAAATGCACAAGAAGGCCAGAAAGAAAACCTACAGCTCCTACATCTACAAAGGTATGTCCGCTACTGCTTGTTTGTCATTGCTGTCTCTGACGGTCGTCACCTCTCAGTCCTCAGACAGGTACACCCTGATACTGGTATCTCCAACAAGGCCATGGCCATCCTCAACTCTTTCGTGAACAATATCTTTGAACGTATTGCTACTGAAGCATCTAGTGCGTTGAAGAGTTGTCTCTCTGATCGTCGTTCTAACCACTTTTTGACAGAACTCGCTACGTACTCGAAGAAGTCAACTATCTCTTCACGAGAGATCCAGACCAGTGTTCGTCTCATCCTCCCTGGTGAGCTCGCCAAGCATGCTATCTCAGAAGGAACCAAGTCGGTTACCAGTAAGCCTCGTTTCATGCTGTTCAAGTTTCAGTCGCTGACGACTTGTTTAGAATTCTCTGCTGGCGCGAAATAGTTTGGCATTTTGTATTATCGCTATTATTTTTATTGTATTTCCTTATTCCGTCTCTTTTTGTCAATCACATGGATTTGTTGTAACTGCTCGTCCATACACGCTCTGAAGACTGAGGCCACTTTGTGACGAGCGTCGTGCAAGCTCACTTGACTGCAATGTTTAGTTTGCCTCGTTCGTGATAGATGGAATCACTTACATGTTTCATTTCATCAATAATATTTTTAACTCCCTCTATCAGCTTGACCTTGACGCCCACATTACAACCATAGTACATACTGCAACGTAGCTCCTTACTCAATAAATGTTTCTGTGAATAGGGTCCTTTGTGCATGACTTATAAGGAGGAAAATCTCTTAACTTCCTCCGCCCCACTATTCTTGCTTCCTCTGACCATGGAAAAACACTCTTTAATATCTGCTCCATTTAACAGTGAAACTGCCCAGCGCTTCCCGGGCCTTCAGGAACGCTTTGAAGAGTTCAGAAAGCAGTCGTTTGATTTCCCAGATGAGGTGATGGATGATATGGATGGTGAACAGGAGACACTTGCTGTTCGAGAAGATACCGATGCTCTTGATGGCGATGTGGAAGGAGAAAAGTTCCTTGATGAAGAGGACTTAGTTAAGGAAGATGTTCAGATGTTTGACAGTACAGCGTCCAGCTCCGAGCCAATTGCTCCAGCCTCCAGTATTCTAATCGACATGGACTCCTCTGGTTTGCGCGATGTATTGAAGGATGCATCAAAAGGTGTTAGCGAAGGCACTCATGGAGATTATCAACGGTATGAATAATCATTTTTTTCATTCCTGTATCTTACTTTTTAATCCAGGCTCATGAATCAATGCGAGACCTTCCTTATAGCTCAGGGCCTCATTGAAAAGCACGGAGATTTCTTTACCGACAAGCCTCGAAGAGATGCGGCAGATATGATTGTTGCCTGGATCATGAACTCGTGAGTGCTTAATTTGGAAAAGTATATTATTATTATTAAGGTTTTACAGATGCGACTCAAAGAAACTTGATGGAGGCGACAAAGATCCCAATGAGATGCGAAATGGCTACGGACATGCTCAGAAAATGCGAGCCGCTGCCACCTTTGGATTCGGCCGCATGTATGGTAAAGGTAGAGCACCGTGGCATGAGAGTGAGGTGACTGGAGAGATGGTTGGGAATCCATCGGTCTCGGAGATGGTCTCAGGCTATATGGTCAGCTTGCGGCGCCGCAAGGTATGTAGATATGTTCTACCTACTATTTTGAAGATTGTGAATATTTTTTATTGCAGGTCCAATCAGGCGAAGAGCAAACTAGTGCTCGAGCCATCACTCCAGTAATTCCATTCAGTTTATGTACTTTCAAACTTGACATATGACTTGTAGGAACTAATTGGAAAGTTATGGGACTTCAACCACCGAGAAGAGAATTGGGCAATCAGGAAGTATGCCCCTGGCCAACGCGGAGAGAAACAATCCAATAGCTGGGGTGGGCCCCGGTTTCGTCGTGCACTTCATCTAGCATATACCCTGGCATTTGCTTGCTTATTACGGGTTGATGAAGTTTTGAAGATTCAGTCTCACGACATTGAGATTATGGAAGACCAGGAAACTCTAAAGGTAACTTTACCGTTTAGAAAGACTAATCAATTTGGCCGTACGTATGTGAACTAGCTTTCCAACTCCATATACTAACTATCTTTGGTATTAGACATACAACCCTTCTTCATCAAGAAATTTCCTGAAGAACTGAAGCATTTGTGTCCTGTGCGAGCCTATGCGGAATGGGTAGTGCAAACAAATATCAATGAAGGATTTGTATTCCGCAAAATGAGTTCCGGGGATCGACACTCTGCCGATTCTACAAAGCATATGGTATGTGAGTTTATATTCATCTCTCAGACCCATTCTGACACGCACCAGTCTTCAGAGCAGTTTCTGGCAGCTTTTCGCAACAACTTGCTAGATATTGGCATAGATCCATCGCCATATGGCACACACTCATTTCGACGTGGAGGTTGCCAGTGGCTCTCAGTGGATCTTCGTTGGCCAATTCGCAAGATATGTGAGTGGGGAGGATGGAGTACAGATTTCTCGTACATGACTATTGTCAAGTACTTGATATCATGGAACGATGATCCACGGCAGCCTCGCGAAAGTTTTTTTGACATGAACAGAGCACCTATAGTAGCATGTAGACTGTGCGGGCGGACTTGCGAATGTTCATAACTTTACTTTCATGTTTATCGAAGTTCCAAAATGAGAATTCTAGTATATTTGAGTAAATGATTGTATGTACGACTGATTAGGGTGCATAGTTATGTACAATGGTAAAAGTATATCATAGCGTAAGTCACAACTGTCCATTTTTTCCAACGCGTTTTGCAATCGCCGATACCCGTACCATAGCCCTACCACGCACATTATATTGCTGAGAGAATTCCAACCCAAGCTGCTCCTGCTGTTGCTGAACAAGACGTTGATCCGCCTCAGTCCTCTGCTTGCGCAGCATCCTTGTTATGGCTGTGAAGGACATAGTGTGGCCATGCTCATCTCGGAACTCCTCCCAGAAGTTCTCGGGTGTTGACTGATGGTAACGTTCTGCAATCCACTGAAAAGACCGTAAGAAATAAAGCATAGAACGAGTCAGAGAATCAAACCTTCCATGTATCCCAGGCCCCCTTGGTCCCGCGCCAGCGTTGGTCATGCGAATAACTGTAAACGACAGGCCAATGCTTCAATGCAATAGCATTACCTTTAATCTTCAGAGAGCACTCGGAGGGACTGAACTCAGGGCGCGCATCATCCCATACCCTACCAAGCTTCGGAATGTCCTTGGCAAAAGAAAGTGAAGGAGGGCATGGAACGTCCGAGTTAAAAAACTCAAGACGTGTTCCGTTACCCAAAACTAGGACTTTTCTTGACTCAGTAGCTGTTTTTGCTGATTCGGTAACGGACTCGGTAGTCATGTTATTGACTCGGTAATGACTCGGTAATCATCGAATCGGATGCTGGCAGAGGGCTGTTCATGGTGAATGGAGGAACAGAAATCAATGGAGCAGGTGGAAGAGCGATATTGGGAATGAAAGAGGGCAGAGATATATTTGTATAAGCTAAACATAGAAATGATGAGCGAAAGCAGCAGCGATGGATTGCATGAGCTCACTAGATAAGGGAGGTAATGCCCGCAATGGTGTGGGAAGTGGAGGCGGCATGACAGCTCAGAATCAAC
>ML769604.1:0-14397 GCA_009733575.1 Gymnopus androsaceus JB14
CAAATGAGTCAAGAGTCAAGACTTACCAGAGGGCAGCAATAACATTGGGAAACCCGGCAAATAACATTGTACTAGTACCCAGGTGGATTGGTTCATCACTGGGCAGATTCTGACATGCATCTCCTCTTCTGGTTTTGGCAGGCTAGATTCGTTCTTCAGCCAGGTCAGTCCCGACCTGCATTTGGACGAATTTCCGCATATCTTTCAACGCTGGTAAGATACTGCCCTCTCTTTTTCTCTCAAAGCTGATTAGTCGAGCAGGACACCTGTTTCCGATGACTTTGACGACTCTCCACAGTCGGTAAGCCCATTAGTAATTTGCCTAGTTGGATTATCGTCTCAATCAAAGCTTTACCAGGCTATAAGGCGCACGGAGGCCTTCCGAGTCCCTGCCTTTCGTAGGGAGACTGCAAGCCAGACAGACGGTGCAGTCGTTGTAGTGGTATGTGTCATTGTATCCGAGTTTGGGAACTGTTCTCTGAATCAAAGCCTCAATAGCGTCGTAGTCAAAGGCTTGCTTCGCGCCCGATAAAGGCTTCGTCGACCGCGGTAAGTAAAATTTGGCTTTTTTTTGTTGCTCTCCTGTCAATTGGATATCTACTAAGGTCAACAAGGATTCTTATTTCAAAAGGTTGGCGAAATTCCGGTGACGCCAACCAAGGTAAATGACACCGTTTTATTGTTGTCGTCGTTTCTTATAGACCAAACCACAAGGTCGGAAGAAGGCGACTCAGGACGTCTTGGAACATCTCAAATGTTCGACTAATGGAACGTATACTATCAGAGGAGGAGATTAGCGGATGTCTCAAATGTTTCAGGTTCCAGTTGGAAGAGTGACGATGAGTCCATCTCGGCGGCGCCATTCAAAATCAAGGTAAGTTGCAGCGCTTCATGTTCTTTTCCATTAAGACTGATCTCGACACATAGGCCAGAAACTAGAGACGCGCAAGAAAGTTAAGAGGTTTTTCGGAGGTATGTTCAAGGCTAGCCGCGTTTTCTTGCTTTTCTTATTCCGTATTTCTACTAGTGTCCGACGAGAACGCAGTCTCTAAGGGACCCGGTCTAGTTCGAAAGTTAATGGTTCACTTTGAGTTTAGCTGGTGTCAGATTTTCTGCTGGTCGGAACTGAAGGATAGAAATGTGTATCGATTTGTAGATCCCCTGTTGTTACTGTAACTGTAACAAAGTATGACTGTATCAAGCCAGCTAGAAATCACTGAGACGACGCGTGTCTGGTGCGTGGTTCTCATTGACCTCCACCATTGAAATATTCTGCTCATTCCCTCCAAAATCCCCCTGCGAGGCGAGGGACATATGATATCTTTTTTCGTTCACGTTGGAACTTGGAAGAGAAGATGCAGCTTTATTTTTTATCTAGACAAATTTCCTTATCTTTTCTGATATTTTTTCAAAAGCTGATTAGTTGAGTAGGACACCGGTCGCCGGTGGTTCCAGCGTTTGAGAATAATCGCGTTGACCGAGCACGTGTTTCACTTCAACTTTCATCATGACCACGACGCCTCCAAAAGCTCGCGGCCCAGCCACCGCATACAGGCGCGTACCAGACTGGCTCGATAAAAGTGTGCAGCTTGCTGGCTCAGATAACTATACGTTGACGTAAACTGCAGGATGTGGCAGAATGTTAAATATTATATCAGACCTCGTCGCGACTACGTTAGCGAGCGATGTAGTTTATAGAATTCACCCACAGATCTCTAATGACAGGTATTGATTATGAAGAGCTCGAAGTCGATTGAATCGATTTGAGTGAAGCTCAGTCGCTGGCTGGTAGAAAAAACTGGGACCGATGGAAAAAGAACGACCCCGAGCCTATATTATTATATAGAGCTTGATAC
The DNA here is from genome assembly GCA_009733575.1 of Gymnopus androsaceus JB14. Classification (NCBI taxonomy): domain Eukaryota; kingdom Fungi; phylum Basidiomycota; class Agaricomycetes; order Agaricales; family Omphalotaceae; genus Gymnopus; species Gymnopus androsaceus. The sequence continues at coordinate 1,857 of ML769604.1, forward strand.
AGGGGTCAGATAAGCATAAGTAGCATTGGAAGGATGACAAGCAGCATAATAATGGAACAGTGTTGTCTTAGATACAAGATCACCTATAAAGCCGCCTTCAAGTTCAATCCTCGATTCCAAGTAAACCCTTCTCACTCCACGTCGGCATCTCAGTTTCAACGTCCCCAAACTCGTCCGCATGAAGGAAATATACAACTTCTCCGGGTCCGGATCCGGATGCAGTGGTAGAGCATTCACGACAATACGACAACTTTGTATCGTCTGCTGCCGGACCTTGTGGGAACTGTTATGGTCCAGTGTTCGCGTCGATAGAAAATATTATGTCGCGCGAGGGATATTGCTTCGGCTGCGGTAAGCTGGATGGGTTCTAAAGGATTAGGGATATGGACGAGAGGGATGAACGCTTTGGATTAGGTTCTACGCCTTCAAGAGGCGTAGAAACTTCACTTGTCAGTTCGCTGAATGGTGGATCGGCACTCTTTATTTCCGACATTGCAGACGTCGCAACAGCAGTGGTGTCGTTGATACTGGTACCCTTCATAGCGGCGTAGAGTTGTTCATCAAAAAACTCTCCCTTGTTCTAACCTGCTCTGACAAAAGTACTGGTCCCTTCCGAGCAAGACAAAGCTCCTAGTAAGACTGGAAATACCCCAACAGGGAAGTATCAATGAGGGAGAAAGAGAACGAATCAAAAGGTACGAAATAAGCGCACCAAAATGGCTGACATGCTCTGGGACCATCACGCCGCATTCCAGTTAGACACAGAACCCACTGGAAGCTGGAGATAGAGCTACAGCTGAAGTCTTGGACAGAATACTAACAATCAAGGAAACGGAAGAGAATGAGCGGTCGCTCAGGAAGAAACTAACAGACAAAGACGTAAGACCTGAAAGGCTGAAACTGTCCGCCAAACACAGGGCTCCTTGACTCAACGGAGTCAGCTACAAGGTCTAGAAGATTCAGAACGGGAGATACAAGAACGCGCCAACAGGGAATATTCTTGGAAACCATCCGGATATAATACCACAGTAAACAGATTGTTAATATGACAACTTCGTTCTTGTGCGGCGCGACGTGGACATGTATAGAGAAAAGATAATGGAGATACGAGAAACTAAGAGGAGTCTGAACAATGTACTTGAGCAATGGCGTGGTCCAAAGGAACGGAAACTCACTTGTATCTACTTTTCAATATAACTATAGAACCATCGTGCATTTTGACTGGTCAAGACACTCACCAATCTTTCCCTTATAATCTGAATAACTTCCTGCTCTTCGTTGTCCTCCAGTTTTTTGGCCGCGATTGTGTGTGAATCATAAAGGGAAAACATGCAACAATATTCCACAGAAACAGGCAGCACAAGTCTGAGATCAAAGTCACAAGCGTTGCAAAGGTCTTCCAAAACCTGGTCCATCATGCGCGTCCAACGTCCTGATCGAGTTTCCGTTGGAAGTGGGGGAGGTAGTTGATACTTCTGGTGGTAATCAATAAAGTCCTGGATATTTAATCCGAATCCATAAAAGATTTGTCGAGGCTTGCAGTATGTGGGATCTCGCAAACGCGTAACGTCGACCTGAAACTCTGCGGGAAGGGTCTGTCCTGTAGGACATCCTTTGAAGTCTGAAGGTTGGAAGCACTGCGAAAAGTTGAGAATAGGGAATCATTCAGAAATGAGACTAACCATTTTGAGAGGAGGGCACGGTGCATAAATGTCGGATGTCATGGTGGTTTGGATGAAGGTTTATTATGATCATATAAGCGCCTTTAATTTTTAATTCAGCTCCAGGATAACGAGATGGCAGCCTCCATACACACGATTAATACTTTATACAATGACCCGTCGGTATCTGCCAAGACCTATTCTGTACATTTCCGAGGGTAACCTCCAAACCAGGTGGTGGTCATTGCTCGAGCCACAGCCATGAGTCGGGCTCAATCCCAACCCTCCATCGAATCACAACTCTACCCGTTGATCGACGGAATCGTCAACGATATACTTATGTGCTATCGCTAAGCCCACGGAAGACAGTCGTCTCCAACTACAATCTCATTCTCAATGTCTCTTTTCTTCCGATGAAGACGACAGTATGACGGTATTTTTCATCGGAAAAAGAGGCCGGATCAGAGTGTAACCTACTTTATGTACTTAGTGGTTTGTGCGGCTACAACCTACTTAAACATCATTAAATGTACTTCATATGCTTACTTTGTGTCAACTAGGAGTTGATGCCGTACTTAGAAATACATCTGTGCGTACTGCTAATACCGAGTTATGTATTCATCTACTTCTGAGTACCAGTGAGTACTGGTGAATCTTATTAGATTTTTCAAAAGATCGACTGATACTCATTAATGGTCAGTGATGTCACAGGCGCTTATGGTCCTCAGACAAGTGGCCGCCCTATTGCAAGGTCCCACAAGGGAGCAGTCGGCGTTAGACTCGAGCCACTCGAGCCATTGTAGTATTTCTATTACTATTGGTAGTAGTAGTAGTGTGCGAACTTTGCCAAAATCTTGCTGCAACTTCGATCTTGAAGCAAGATTTTGGCAAAGTTCTCACGGCCTTCCCAAGACCTTTGGCTTCGCAAAGGACCAATAGTGCCTTAGAAGAAATCAGAAGTACATTTTTAAGTAGTTAGAAGTACTCAGAAGTACTCAGAAGTACTCAGCAGTACACTTTTAAGTAGTTATAAGTACTCAGAAGTACTCAGAAGTACACTTGTAAGTAGTTAGAAGCAGGACTAACCACCAGTAAACTCAAGTAGTACTGAGAGATCTGTCAAAACTAATCACACAAAGTGAATACCAAGTACACAAGAGAAGTAATGATCATGCTTATGTACACACACAAAGTACAAAATATGTGCGAAAAGTACGTCCATCAAGCAGAAACAGCCAATTTTGACCAAGATGTACATTAAATGATGAAAAACGCTTTCATACGACAGCGCTCAAATCCCAGATTGCGCAGGTTGTGTCTGGGACCCGATAAAATCTATCATGTGGCCAGCTTTCTGGTTTGAAGCTAAACCAGCTTTGTATTGGCTGACCTCTGAAGCAGCAGCCTCATTCGTGGCGGTAATCTTCCAACAGAGTATACCGCAGCTCCGAAATCAGGCTGCCCATGCCTTTGCGACTTTCAAAGATCAGACCCAATACCATGTGTTTTTGTTTGTCTTGGTCGATGTTGATCATAGACAGAGATCGTGAAGTCAAGGCAAATGACCATATCAAGAATATGGTGGAGGCTGCCGAGAAAGAATAGGAAAGTATTGCCGCAGCTCTGAAAGGAAAGAGGCAACAGAACATCCAGGGACCATCCACTCCGCCTCGTAAAAGGCAAAGGACCGAGATCCATGACTCTGACATAACAACCACCATGGATATCAGTATCCCAGACGAGCTCCTTCCTGAACTCATATAAGTACTTCAATGAGCCGCTTGTGCTCGAAGAATCTGCTGAGGAGTACAATCCTTCTTACAAGCAATACGGTCTGTCTTGACTACAAATCGTTTTGTTATGCAGCCATCATGGTTTGATTTGCCTGATACTTACCAATATAGCTACTCAGTGGTATGTCCTTAATCGTTCTCTGGCTATTTGCTCAGAAACATGGTGAGGGTCTAGAAAAACTGCGCCAAGTATATCTCAAATATGTCAGCCAGGCTTTAGATGACCATCGCGCGGAGCTACATAGTGACCTCTACTCCCCACCACAGGACTCAAAAGATGAGACCTATCGTCTCGCTCCATCCAGAAGCCAGGATGTCGGTCGTAATCCATATGTGAGCCGGAGCTCCATACAGCGCCCTGCTCCTGGACCTCCAACTCCAACAGGGAATGCTTACAGCCTTCAGGAGAACAGTGACTAAGAAGCAAGTGCACTGGCTTTGATTTCTTTCATGGTTGGTGAGTAAATCCAAAATTGTTCCCCTCAACTCAATATTTACCTCTTGCAATTTGTTCCACTCATTGTTCTAGTATCCCTTATACTCTTGATATTCTCATCGCTGTTCCGGTATCGCGTGGAGTGGTAACCAGCCGAGCAGACTTTGAGCGTGCTTGTAATTGATAGTGTTCGTTTGTAGTCTCCCCCTATTTACTACCTTTAATAATGATTAATCCCTCTTGATTATAGTTAACTGTTCTCTTGAGATGTTTCTGTACTTACTTGCCAGCCTTTAAAGATTCATTCCGGCTGCTATTTCCTAGATAGAAGAGTTCCAGGTACTGACTTCCGATTCAGGCTCTTCTGTTTCCCATCTTCTTCATGCTACTGGTTGATGGCATTTTCTGTGGACGCATTCATTGCGGGGATGAGATTGTGAACAGAACAGCAAAATCCTAGTGAAATGGCTCACAGAGTCTATTCTACTGCAATGTAGCTGGGGTAATACTGACGAGGAGAGTCGCTGGCTACCCAGTGAAATGTATGACGGTATTTTTCATCAGGAAAAGAGGCCAGATGAGCATGTATCCTACTTTATGTACACAGTAGTTTGTGCGGCTACAACCTACTTAAACGCAGTTAAATGTACTTTAAATGCTTACTTTGGGTCAACTATGAGTTGTTGACGTACTTAGAATTACACTTGGGTGTACTGCTAATACCCGGTGAGTACCTGTGAATCTTATTAGATTTAAAAAAAATTCAATTGATACTCATCAATGACTGACTGATTTCAGTGATGCCACAGGTGCTTAGTACTTAGACAATTGACCGCCCTATTGCAAGGTCCCACAAGGGAGCAGCCAGGAGCCATTTTGATCGATAGTCATTGAGGTGGAAAACCGGGCCGTACACAGCCGGTCCAAATCGGCCTCAAATGAGCGAGCTCAACCCATAAAGAGGAAGGACACTGCATAATAACATTGCATAAGTAGTAGCAGAAGTACCTTAGTAAAACTCAGAAGTACTTAGAGAAACTCAGAAGTACCTCAAAACAGATTCAAATGTACATTTATATGTAGGCAGAAACATAATCATTACAAGTAGGCCCACGTAGCACTGAGAGATGTGTCAAAACCAATCACATGTAGTGGACACCAAGTACACAAGAGGAGCAATGATCACAATCATGTACACACACGAAGTACAAAATATGTGCTAAAAGTAGGTCCATCAAGCAGAAACAGCCATTTTTGACCAAGATGTACATTAAATGATGAAAAATGCTTTCATAGAAATGGCGTGAGGTTCAAGTTGAGGTGCATTCGTCCTGGTAGAGAAACTTTTTGACTTTTCGGATGGAATGGACGGTTTGTATGAGAAGATGGAGGCCTACTACCGCTACCGAGCCTGTTGAGGAGCTGGCATGGCGAGTCGCCCAGCACCTGCGCGAGTGACGATTCTGGACAGTCTTGACTCACGCATTCTTTCGCACTTTGTACTCTTCCTTGGCCTTGTTCACTTTCGTGTACACATATTTCCCAATCCCTGAGAGTTTCCGTTTCATGCGCTAGTGAAAAGTATTGTCAAGTTTTTGTTCTCGAGTCTCCAGTGGATCTCTGAGACTTGAGTCGCGTACATTTGGTTATAAACCTAGTTTACAAGCTGATTTCTGGACACCCTGAGGCGTAGGGCATTTATTTCTAGCTGATAAACGCGGTTTTCTGAGCGTGGCTAAGCGTGTCCGACCGCGACGAGCAGAACAAAAATAATTGCCGCCGGCACTCTCGCTCCGGCATCATTATTGACCTCTCGCAGATCGTTCGCTACCTTCATGGGCATCTCCAGAGATATCGGAAACACATGAGGAGGCTTTGAAATCCCTTCAAACTTACAAGAAGAAAGATGCAGACAAAGGTGAGCCTTGTTCCAGTCTTCCTTCTGACTCTCTATTGACCCTTTTCAGTAATCGTTCGTTTCAAAGCAGTCACAAATGCCCCAATTATGAAGCAGATTTTCTTCAAATTCACGTCTTCAAATGGGTTTCAAGCTGTGATTCAATTTCTTCGGAAAGAATTGGGATATAAAGGCACGGAACCATTGGTGAGTTTACTCAACGTTCAAACAGACATCCAGCTCACAAGTTCTTGAAGCACACATATATGAATCTAGCGCTCTCACCGGCCCCAGACGATACTGTCGCAAATCTATTTAAAGTCTGCTCAAATCCCAGGGTAACTGCAATATCAACACTGACCATGCTTTCAGTCGTTTAAGACAGACAATCATCTCATTGTAAATTATAGGTACGGCCTGACAGCTTTTTGCTTATCATCTCTGAAAACTCGCATCCTGCAGCACGACAGTCGCCTGGGGTTAAACATCTTGTATCTGATAGTCTTACTCGCGATCTTGTACTTTATTGTGCATTAGCAATATAACCTGGTCTGGTCATCTCCTTTGGTCCGTTTCACGCAATGGAATGTTTTCACCTGCTCGATGGCTGTCAACACTTGCTTCGATAGAGGTTAAGATACAGAATGGCTCGATGTATGAGCGGCATGTACGTCGTCTCTAATTCTTCCGGTTCTTGCTGACATTGACTCCTCCCCAGCTATTCAGAATCAGCTGTTCGTTGAACCACCTTCAAAAGCCGTCCCGCAGTGTCCGGCTGTCAGATGCAAGCTTTTAGTACGCGAATATCAACAGCAAGCCAAAATCGACTCACCAGACAAGCAAGCAAGCATGTCGGTTGAAACTTCAACATCTGCGGTAACCCAGCTACAAGCTCCTTCACGAGATCTATGCGCGGAAAAGCTTCCTCGATCTCCTTGACCGTCTCCCTGTGTAACATACTCATCGCTACTCCATCGTATGCGCTGTAACCGAGGGTGTCGAACATGGCGGATATCTGTATCAGGACACCCACCGGAGAGGACATGCCTGCGTCAATCGGAAGACCGTGAAGCATGATGCTTCGAGTGATGTCCGAGATCTGTTCGCTGTCTAGTTGTTGTTGATGGTGTTGGTGTGGGGACCTGTTATAGGTAGCACGGAGGTGCTCAAACGCTAAGATAGCACCACTAAGCTCGAACGACATGTGATGAGCGGGGTGGGTGGTAAAGTCCTCGTGCTGGCTGAACCCAAGATCGTGCAGCAATGATGTCAAATAAACCCTTTTCACGAGGTCCTGACGCGTAATCTGGGGCACAGAGGGTGTAGATGATGGGAATCCGCTATGGAGCATGGCGAGAGAAAAGTAGTAGCATCGGAGACAATGATTGAGTAGCCATTCGCGGACCTTTTTTTTTTGGTAAGGTCGAGGGAGCTTTTGAGATCCTCCGTTACCCCAGCGTCGACCTTCCTGAGGTCTTCCAAGCTGACATACATTGAATGGAATTCGCTGCTATGAAGGAGATCTGGATATTTGGCGAAGGGCTTGATACAGACATGGTGAATGACGTTCCGATCTTTTCTGTTTTATGGGCCGAAAATCATACGGCTAATGTAAAATCATCTCTCAGCAGGTTACGAAAGAATTCAACTCAGATTCAGCTCTGAGCCTTGTTCGCATTTACGATCAGTTCATTATTTGAGTGACTAGTGATATCCATCTTTATCCCAATTAGCCGTGGTCTGACTCGAGCATGGTCATTGGTGAGACCTTGAGGTCTTGATTTCAATATTGGCCAAAGGAGATTCTGAACCTAAACCAAACAGGTAGATACTGGAGGTCCTGTCAAACACTACCTGTAGCTCTACTGACCCCCAAAGACCTTTCTCAATACACTACATAGAGTGGAGATGCGCCTGTGCATCTCCGCGTGTCTTGGTACTTAGTCTTACCTGTACGCACGCAATAAAAGAGCCCAAAAAAAAAAACTGGAGGTCCTGTTATCAAAATTCGGATTTGCACGCTTAGGCGTGGAATGAAGACGAATTAAGCTGGAACGTCGAGGTGAAGAGATATGGAATCCCGAAGGCAGATGCCAGTTTTCAAGGCATGCTCTTCTCTGTATGCTAGCATTCAGAGTTCTGGTGATACGTGAATACATCATTGCGCCATTTTCTTTTTTTCATCCGCTGAGAGAAACCTTGTATCCCAACATTTCGCCCTTGATGCCACCGAATCAGGTTGCTGGACATCAAAACGAGATAAGCTAATGCCATGTAGAGAATGATCTCCTCTCCCCTAGTTTCCAGTCCCACTGCCCAACTGTAACGAGCGCTAACAGCTCGGCGCTCAAGCGCTCAGTACTTTATAAAAGTAAAACGCTAGTCGATCATAGGGGCTGCGATCGACCTTCAGAATCATAGGAGCTTCGCGAAAGACGAGATTCGCCCGTAGACTGTCTACAATTAAAACTCTGAGCTCCATACTAAAGGGGGACCTATAACTATTACACGGTGCACATACAGACAAGCCAGCCCGTCATGGGAACTGCGCCGGCTCCAGGCACTTATCCTGCCTGCGAGTAGCCGTGGGGTGATAGACTCGTCATTGTGCTTCGGAACGATTGGGGGTCTAAATTCCAATGAAGCGCAATGAAAAAAAACGACCTATCACCCTGACCCCTCCAGTCGTTGAACACATCTGTCAGGCCTTTCAGGTGCCGACTGGGAAACAGCATAGCATCATCATGAAACAAGTAAGTTGTCTCATAATAGAATAGTTTGAACAGATACTAACATTTTTTTGGCTTTTTTTTCTTGATCGGGTTTGCTCGACTGAACCCCGACGTGAATCGCTTTCGATAGACAGCTGTTGACTGCTGGCGCACGCTCCTTGCGCGTCCAGCCAAAAGGTCTTGGCACCGCCCTGACCATCGAGAGTGATTGGTTTTATAAGCAGGATGGAAAGCCTATGATCGTCGCACTTCGTGCTGCCTTGTCGGTGCTCTAGTTCGCAAACACTTTCAGGGATTGAAGCCCATTCAAATCCTGGAAGTGACGCCCTGTGTTTTTTTAGCTATCGAAAGCAATTGTTTCGGAATGGGTACACCCAAGCAATGACCTACTTTGTGCGGGAAGACGGAAATAGTGAGAGAAAGTCTAGAAAGCCAGCTACGAGATAGTTGTATCGAGTGGGCGGCGTAATATTACTCCAGTCCAAAAGATATGATATGGGGTCAAAAATTAACATTGTATCAATGCTTGCAACAATTAGCTCGGCGCTAACCTTTCGCCGTCATTCAAAAAAGTGGCTACAGGAAGATGGCTCAACGTGAGCAATTCCTACCATACACACCAGCCCGTGCAAGCTGGCTGAATCTTGATGGATTTCTGAATGACGAAATTAGGCGAGACCACAGTTAGCTTCTTCGTGTCGTGGTTCCGTTGCCATTTTTTCTTATATTTGGATATTAAGTGATCCAAAATGATCAATAACATATTTAATATCGCTCTCATCAGCAGGGAGGTGAAATTCCAGATTAGAGCTTTGGGTTCTTTTCCTTAGGGCTTCTGACTGGATAATATCTGGCGCAGGCAATCGTACTCAAATCACCCGCTTTCCGTTCGACAGCCTCGGTGTTGCAGTGCTAGCCAACGGTAATTATTACGGCTCTTCGTTAATGGAAGCAGTCAAATGGCGCATTTTCGACAAAGTTTTTGACGAAAACGGCGTTCCCGATAGTGAAATATAGAATACTAAATACATCATGAATTAAAGAAACAGTTTCCTTCTCTCAACTCATCTAAGGTATCATATCTGTATTAACCATATTCGCTGTCCAGAAAGTATATATGTGTCGCAGAACGAAGCACTCCACAGAAAGATAGCACAGCTAAGACCAGCTTTGACCTGGCCAAATTTGGCAAAGAGTCTCACGTGCCGCAAACTTTAAATTCGCGGTCGGAGGGCAAATTCGGCATCTCTTCTTTAACCACCATCATCGCCCGGAGCGATATCAGCGACACCAAGTAAAATTTCAATCTAACTTCTACTTATTCTCGCTTTTCTAATTTATTCTCTTCTCAGCTTTTTTCTCATCAACCTTCGAGCTTCCGACTCCAGCCCTTCGTAAGACCTGAAGTCATCTCACTTTTTCGCGTTTATTGATTTGAGCTTCGTTCTTTTACGCGTTCAACTATATCTGACTCTAGAGTAAGATTTGAATTATTCTTTCTCATTGTCTCTTGTCTCAATGCAGTTTCTGCTTCTCAGACCAACTCTCTTGACACCATTCCCAACGCCAACACCTCCAACTTGAAGTCGTTTAGCTTCTAGCACTTATTGATTCAAATATCTTCTCGTTATCTGGAGCTGTTTCTATCCTTCCGGTAAGCCTCCAGACATTCAGTGCAACTTTCTCTTTTGACGCGTAAGGACCGCGATTTGGCAGTATCATGCCAGAAGCTTTTGTTAAAGCACTCTGCAGCACCTTCGAGCTTCGGCAAGCGTTGTCTACTGCCTTCCAGGCCAGCGTTCATCATCATCCTCAACCTTCTCTGCCCTTACCTGCAGAGAAGATCCTGGGCCTCTCGAAGCCAGACGAACAGCGTTTTTACGAGGAGGGTCGTGCCGCTGTACGTGAGGAGGTTGGATGGTGGATGTCAGAGAAGCTGGAGCTGGGAGCTCATGATTTATTCAGAAAGGTCAGTCTTGTAACTCGCTAATACCCAGTTGCTGATGGGCTATTTTGCTTTGATAGACTGGTGCCGACGTCGTAAAACGAGTGTATAGGCAACATCGTCACTCGTCTTTCTGAGTGCAGATTGAAGACACAGAGTGTCAACTTACGCACCCGCTCCCTCTTTGTTCACGTTGGCAGGGGAGATTTGGAATATAGACGTGCAATCTTCCGACCTATTCTCTACTTGTATTTGGACGAATTTCCGCATATCTTCAAGCGATGGTAATCAACGCCGTCTTCATCTCTCTCTTTCAAAGCTGATTAGTCGAGTAGGAGACCAGTTCCTGACGACTTCGATGGATCTCCACAGTCTGTAAGCCCATTCTCATTACTTTTCAGTTTAATCATCGGTCTTAATCGAAGTTTTAGGCCATAAGGCGCACGGAGGGGTTCCGCATCCTCGCCTTTCGTAGAGAGACCCTAAGCCGGACTGATGGCGCAGTGCTTGTTGTGGTATGTTACTGTATTCAAGTTTGCCGAACTGTTCTCTGAACCAGAGCCTCCATAGCGTCGTAGCCAAAGGCTTGCTTCGCGCCCGGTAAAGGCTTCGTCGACAGCGGTAAGTAAATCTTGGATTTTGTTGCTGCTCTCGTCTCAATCAGATATCTGCTAGGCTCCACAAGGCATCTTCTTTCGAAGGATTGGCGAACTTCCGGTGACGCCAACCAAGGTAAATATTACTGTTTTGTTGTCGTTATCGTTTCTCATAGAATGAACCCCAGGGTCGGAAGAAGGCGGCTCAGGACGCTTTGGAACATCCAGCCAAGGTTAGTCCGATTGCTACGCTGTTGCATCTCAAATGTTTGTCTAATGGAACGCATACTATCAGCGGAGGAGATTGGCCGATGTCTCGAATCTTCTTACTCCCAGCCAGTCAATCTCAATGGCATCACTCAAAGCGAGTCAGAAGCCTGCCAGCGATGAGTCGATATCGGCCGCGCCGTTCAAAGTCGTCAAGGTAAAATTTCAGCTCTTTATGTTGATTGCTTTTCTGATCTCGACACGTAGGCCAGGGGGCGCGCGAGAGAGTCAAACGATTCTTCGGAGGTATGTTCGAGGCCAGCTACCTTTTCCTTGTATTTTCTTATTCTGTATTTCTAGTCGTTGATGAAAACGCTGTTTCTAACGGAACCCGTTCTCGTTCGAAAGCCTGAAGTCGCTGGTGTAATTTTGATTTTAGTCAGTGTCAGATTTACTGGTACACTGCTGGTCGGAGGTGAAGGATAGAAATTTGTATCGCTTTGTGGATCCCCTGTTGTAATGTAATGACTGTATCAAATCGAAGACTCCAGCTGAACAATGAGACGACAAACAAGGACGAGTGTCTGACGCGTGGCTCTCACCTTGCTTTCTGACCTCGACCAATGTAGAAATATTCCTTCGCCATATTCTCCTGCGAGCCTAGGGACACATGGCCCCGATCTTGGCTAGATGGTGCAGACTGGCCTTCCTGAGACTCAGAGATTCAGAAGTTCGGACATGCTTTTACGCCTTTTTACACAAAACTAGGTCCTTTCAGAATAGATCTAATTGTGTGTATTCGTTCTCAAACTCTCATTGTAGGATACATCGCTTAGAGATCCTGGATTTGCTCCATATACTTCTGTCGACGCTCAAGACCGAAGCATACGAGCCCATTCATCACAATCATTTTGTAGCGTATCCGAGAATTGATAAAAGTACAACCTTATCATTGCGAGGCACGGTCAACTTTCTGGTGCGTTGTCTTTCATATCCCCTTGTTCTTTTCCTATCATACAACATTCCTGAGAACAGGCTCTTTACGATCGTTTTGAACTCCAATCTTCAGATCTCATCCTTCCACTAGTGGATCTTATAACACAAAGAAATTTGACTGTTGTCGTACCTTGCTAGCCTTGTATCATCTCAGGTTCGTCCGTCTCAAAGAAACCGCTAACATTACGATATTAGTCAAAAGCACTCCATGGTACCAGCCTCTTGAACTTGGCCGTGAATCTTGTCCCCAATAAAAATAGAATCAATCAGTACCGAAA